>APFE030781585.1:103729-143697 GCA_000404065.3 Pinus taeda
GCTTTAAATAGAATTCATGGACCAATCGGGTGTCAAGCCACGGATCAAGTGTCGGTAAAACCGAGGAGAGAATGAACCGTCGGATCACTACATATCGTGACCGTCGGATTGTAAGTTACAAAATGTACAACGGTAAAGAAACACACTTTACCTAACTCTATACCTAACTCTATACTAGACCAAGTTGAACTAACTATTTCCTATGTGTCGGAATATCCTAACATCCCCCCTTAAGAACAACTTGGGATAGGATTGAAGGATGTACAAATATGACACAATAGGAGAAGGAAGGAGGCACTAGAGCCTATCCCCCCTTAGTGACAACTTCCTGAACTACAAGTAGAAATCAAAGTTTAGTAAACTTCGCCTCTGCGAGAGCCTTTGTAAAGATGTTTGCAACTTGATCATCTGTTGAAAAATATTGCACTTCAAGAATATGGTCGTGAATGAGATTTCTGATGAAGTGCATGTGCAGTTAAATGTGTTTGCTGCATTGATGTTGGACTGGATCTTTGCATAGTTGAATGACACTTTGATTATCAAACCAAAGTGTAGTCAGATGCTACTGCTGAAAGCCAAACTCTGACAGGATTTGACAAAGCCATAAGGTTTCCTTACTAGCTTCTACAAAACCACGATACTTTGCTTCTGTTGAAGAAAGAGAAATGGCACTTTGTTTCTTGCAATCCCATGTAACAGGTCCTGAACCAAGAGAGAACACATAACCTGCAGTAAACTTCCAATCATCAGGGTCACCATCCCAATCAGAATTAGTGAAACCAACCAATAGAGGAGATGCTTCTGCACTGTAATGAATCCCAAACTGGATTCTACCTCGAACATAACAAAGTATTCTTTTAGTTGCTTTCCAATGACTTTCATGTGGGTTTTGCATAAACCGAGCAATAAGGCCAACAACAAAGGAAAGGTCAGGACAAGTATGGGTCAGATACAAAATTTTTCCTACAAGTTGACGGTATAAGGTAGCATCAACTTCAGGGGAAGTACAAGTGACTAAAAATTTGACTCCAGACTGAAAGGGAGAAGGAGCTGGCTTAGAATCTTCCATGTGAAAATGGCGTAGAAGATTACAGGCATACTTGGATTGGGAGAAGAAAATACCTTCCTTGGATTGCAAGACTTGAAGACCGAGAAAATAATGTCATTTTCCTAAGTCTGTCATTTCAAACTTATTTTTAAGGCTAGACTTGACATGGTTGATAAGGTTGGGATCACTACCAGTGAGGATAAGATCATCAACATAAAGAACAAGAATGATAAGAGACTTTCCTACTTTCTTGGTGTAGACAATATTGTCAGAATGACACCTAGAAAAGCCAGATTCTAAAAGAAATCTATCCATTTTGGCATACCAAGCCTGAGGAGCTTGCTTGAGACCATAAACGGATTTCTTAAGCCGACATACAAGACTGGAGTTTTTTTGTATAAACCCAATAGGTTGTTCCATATAGATTTCTTCATGCAAATCCCCATGCAAGAAGGCAGATTTAACATCCATCTAATGGACTTACCATTTGAAAGAGGCATCAAGGGAAAGAACAAGGCAGACAGAGTTCATTTTGGCAACAGGGGAGAAGGTTTCAGTATAGTCAATGCCTTCAACTTGTGAAAAGCCGTCAGTAACAAGACGAGCTTTATGTTTATCAACTTTCTCATCTGGTCCATACTTGGTTCTGTAAACCCATTTGCATCTAACAAGTTTTTGTCCCTTTGGTAGAGGAACAAGATCCCATGTATCGTTTTCCAATAATGAACGATATTCTTCATTCATAGCTACGTCCCAATATGGATGGCCTGAAGCTTCTACAAAGGTGTCAGGATCATAATTCACTGAGACTTGAGCCAATAAAGAAGAGGCTCTTTCGAACTGAGAACGTGTACGACGCTGATCTGTAGGATCATCAACAATATCACCTACTGCATTCCGAGTAGCACGAACCCATTTTCGAAGTGAAGGAGCTGAAGGAGGATCCTGAGAATGTGGGGGAGGATTGTCATCCTCACTTTCATCGTCTGAAGAAGAAATATGTTCAAAAGTAGAAGAGATAGAGAGAGGTGGCACATGCGCCGAACTAGGCTCGTAGGCCGATTTATTTTCATCAAAATTTACATCTCTTCTAATGATAACATTTTTGGACTTAAATGGAATAAGTCTATACCCTTTGACATCTTCAAAATATCCAACAAAGATACATTTTTCACTCTTAGGTTCTAAAGCTTTATGTTTTTCATCTGGTACATGGGCCCATGCTTCACTTCCAAAAACACGAAAGTGACTCACGTCTGGTTTAATTGAGCTCCATGCTTCTTCTGGAGTGCGATTTAGTATGTAATTTGCATAGTTAATTGCTTCTACCCAATAGTTAAGACTAAGTTCTTTCGGTTGAAGCATACAATTAGCCATTTCCTTTAAGGTGTGATTCTTCCTTTCAGCTACACCATTTTGTTGTGGAGTATATGGAACAATATGTTGCATTTGAATTCTATTCTCAATGCAAAAGTTGATGAAGTCATTTTTAACATATTCTCTGCCATTATTAGATCTTAGCTTAAGAAGTTGATGTCCAGATTGTTTTTCAACAAAGACCTTAAAGGCCAAGAATTTGTTAAATACTTCACTCTTGAGTTTTAAGAAGTATACCCAAGTGCGTCTGGAGAAATCATCAATGAAAGTTAAGAAATACTTGTAGCCTGAGAAGGAAACAACTGAAAGTGGACCACATAAATCACTATGCACAAGCTGTAGAGGGGTTGAGGCGTGCCAAGAGGCACGTTTTTCAAAACTATCCCGATGATGTTTTCTGAGTACACATCAGGAACAAACACCATCTCTGTAAGATACCATTGGAAGACCTGTCACCATATTTTCTTTACATAGATTCTGAAGGGAGCGATAGTTTAAGTGACCAAATCGCTCATGCCAAAGTTTGCTCATTTCATCATTATCAGCAACAAATACTGAGGGAAGATTTGATGACCCAAACTTGTGAAACTTATACAACCTCGTAGAATCATCAGCGATGCCAGTAGCTAAAATCTGTCTAGGATCCTTTAGGTCCTTAATTACAACACCGTGAGGTGAAAATTCAACAATTTTACCTTCACCTGAATGAGTTATCTGATATACAGATAAAAGGTTGCAGGATAAGGTTGGAACACATAATACATCATTAAATTGACCATTGTCTATATGAACAGTTCTAGTCCCTACAACACTAAGAGATCTATCATCACCAACATATATATTTTTGATGTTACAATCATTTAAAGAAGAAAACATGGCTTTGTTTTTGGCCATTTGATAAGAAGCTCCAGAATCAATGAGCCACTCATGAGAATGAGAGGAAGAAGATACATTTAGTGCATAGTCAGACCGAGATGCTTGACAACCACATGCAAAAAGTGCCATTCCTGAAGATGAAGTTGAAGTTGAAGAGTGCTCCAAATGGATGTTATGCTTCTTCATTGCTGCTTCCAAGGCTTCCATCTTCTTAAAGCATTTGTATTCTAAGTGGCCATCTCGATTACAAAAGTGGCAATGTCTATCAGTCTTCTTCCGTTTGTTTTTATTTACCTTATCATTTTGTTGAAATGATTTTTCATTTTGAGGCTGAAATTGCTTAGGACCCTTGTTTGGTTCAGGATACAACTTCTTAGGATTCTTTGAATTTGGTTGCTGCTGGGCGGCTAACGCTTTCTTAAAAGAGTTTCCAAGATTAAGAAGACCAAGGTGTAAGAGTTTTTCTTGTTCTCTTATTAAAGAATCACAAAAAGAATCAAAAGAAGGGGACTTGTAGTCTTGTCCTTGAGAAATGAAGGCTTCTCTTGTAGAATGGAAGGTGGAAACAAACACAAAGTAGATTGGTCCCAACTTATTAAGAATGGAATAGATAAGGTTACTATCTTCTTTCTTAACCTTAACACCTTCCAAGAGAAGTCTAAGGGTCTTGAACTTGGACAAAAAATCTTCAATGCAAGAAAAATTATTGGGGTCAAATGTAAGCAACTCATTTTCAAGTTGATGGGCTCTAAGTTCATTTTTGATTCCAAAAACTTTAGTAAGCTGCTCCTTGCTTTATCAGGAGTATCAAGTTACGCAATATGGAATCTAAGATCTGGAGAAATAGACATCCCTATCAACCCACGTGCTTGATCTTGCCTATTTTCCCATTTAGCTGCTTTATCTTCATCTTTTGGTTTGGTTTCTTGGCCTGAGGCTATTCTGTAAAGACCTTTACTTCTTAGTAAATCAACAATGTAGGACCACCATTGGAAGTAGTTGGTGCTGTCAAGAATAACTTGGCATGGAATTTCCATTTTAACAGAAACTGAAGCTATAGATGCTGAAACTAAGTGTTCCAATGGAAAGATATCGAAAAATTAGGCTGATTAAAAAAAAATGGCTCTGATGTTAATGTTATATTAAAAAAATCTGCCCCCTTGCCAAACTTAATATAATAAAGTAGCTTTGGACCAAGAAGGATTTGAACTCAAGACCTCTATTCTCATAAAGTAGCTTTGGACCAAGTGATCTAAATTAAAAGGCTAGTAATTGTTGGAAAAGAGGAAGGGGGATTTTTTTGTTTTTTAGTCACTGAAGCTTTGGGCTGCATTCTTACTTGAGAAAGCTCTTTTTCCCTACAAAACAAAAAACAAAAAACCCAACATGCACATACAAAAAAAACAAACCTTACAGGTTGAAGTTAGCTTTACCCAGAAACTAAATATTTTCCTCAATGTTTCTGATTTTCCAAGATCACACTAAGGCAAGGTGGAAAAGAGCATACACATGAGAAAAATCCTTCCTCTCCATTTCTCATTTTCCTAGATTGCATAGATTCGTAGGGAAAAGAACATACACGAAAATGAAAGGTATAGATTTGGTAATAAAAAAAACAAAGAGCTAAATAAACCGAAATAAACAGAGAGAAAATAACTAGAAACTCCAAATAAACATTGTATACCTCCAGATCTTAAAAATGATGTAGCTAGGGCTACCATAAACCTTTTCGCGTGAAACAAATTGGATTCCTCACTGGAACAGATGCTCCTAACACAATAGAGTAGTCCTATCGACCCGAAAGCAGTAAAAAACAGTAGATCTAGGAAATGACAGTCGGATGTAGTTCTACCAGCTTTAGATTTGGATCACCAACAGATGCGACCCTCAAATAGCTCTGATACCATGTAGGAATTTACAGGGTAAGTTCCTCAGACAGAACAACAAAGGACACTGCTGAAAAACAGGTCACAAATCAAAACACCAGTATTGTTGACGTGGTTAAAACCCTCGAAGAGGGAAACAGTCCACGGCCTAAGCTAATGCGGCCACTTCAGGCAATTTATTAATAAAAGAATGAAAATTTACATAAGCTTCTCTCATGAACGGTTACCCTACAAATGACCCTCCATGCTCTTTAAATAGAGATCATGGACCAATTAGGTGTTAAGCCATGGATCAAGTGTCGATAATACTGAGGAGAGAATGAACCGTCAGATCACTACATATCGTGACTGTTCAATTGTAAGTTACAAAAGTACATAGTAAAGAAACACACTTTACCTAACTCTACACTAGACCAAGTTATACTTAACTATTTCCTATGTGTCGAAATATCCCAACAAAGAGAAGTATTAGGGTTTTCCACATCGCGGGCTATGCTGCCACATAAATCCAAATTGTTTTCACCTTACGCAACATTTATTGACTTCTTGATTTTGGATCCAGACAGGCGATGGTGGATGGTATCCTTCAGGAAACATTTCTCTTGCAAAAAACACCAATCATATCTCTCTTCTTTGGATGACCTGATCTTTTGGAGAGAGGGACCTCCGACAAAGATATTATTTCCAGATCTAGCCTCCCTTTTCTAAATGCAAGCTCTAAGTCCTCATATGGGTTATACCCATTGTATTTACTAGATCCTAACTTTGGATCTACAAAATAATGCTTATGTTTCCAATTTTCTCACCAGTTTCGTGATATCCCGTGTCTTAATGAAATTGGGCTTCTTGCTAAGGGCTTATTTTACTATTGTTCTAAGGGGTGCAGTATTTGTACGATCGTGGGATGCAAGAGACGGGTATGGTTCCGCCCTAGAGTATCAACACAAATTGAATGTAGGTGGAGAGTGCAGACTGGTTGAGAACAATAAAAGGACAAATCTTGAAGATCAATCCCGAGATCCGCATGAAGGAGCCCCGATCCAAATTTTTATCAGAATACTAAGAGGGAAAACCATTTGTATGACAGTCTAGATCTGGGAGTAGGTACAAGCTATTAAGTAAAAGATTCAAGAATAGGTGGGTATTCCAGCAAGACTTCAAAATCTTATTTATGCAGGGAAAGCATTGCAAGAGGAATACAAGTTGCAGGACTATGGCATTGTTCCCAACTCAACCATCATCCTTAACATGGGACTTCTTGGAGGGTGCCCCAGATCTAGTTAAAAAGGCTCAACTTCATTCAAGGATGCAATCAAAGGGAAGGCGAAGCCACAAAAATAGCCAGATCAACCTCCCAATTTTCTTGGACCCTCTATTGTGGAGTAGATGACCTAGGTGCCAACTTTGATAGTCAACTTGCCTGAGGTAAATGATATTGATGCTGATTTCCATGCAAGAGAAGCTATATGTAGATTTAATGGATTTTGGCCCAAATTAGAGGCTCTACATCAATGTATTTTCTCTACTTGAACAAGAAGTTGTCATATCCTTCTATGTTCTAGGGGTTTTTTATTGTAAATTTTGACATAGCAAAAGATAAGGATTATGTATTAAACGAGGGACCATGGTTTTGGGGAAATGTGGGTCTATTCATGATACCTTGGTTTTCATGTTTTGATGCAAACACCATGGTGGTATCCAAAATTCTTATGTGGGCCAGGTTACATAATCTACCATTGCATTTTTGGCATCACAAAGTATTAGAAGGAATTGGGAATTATTTAGGGAAATTATTAAAGGTAGATGCAGATCAAATCTCAAAAGGCATTTTCACCTTTGCCAGAATCTGTGTAGAGGTAGACCTTAGTAAAGGTTTACTTGATCGCATTTTGTTGTTTCACAACAATCTGTAGTGGTCACATCCCCTTGACTATGAGAATACAACTTTTCGCTACCGTACATGTCTTCAAACCGACCATACTCAAAGTGTGTGTCCTCAAGTTAAAAAGATCCCAAAAGGAAAAAGAGACAACCTCAAAAGCCAAAAGGTTGGCAGTTTATAGAAACCCAGGAATAAAAACCAGAAGGTGCAAAAACCTCAGAAAATACCACAAACATAAGTGATCAGAAATCCCAGGAAAATGCGTAGAAGGACGAGGGTGAGCATAATTATACATTAGTTCCAACACCTTCTTTTCAACAACAACAGATTGAGATGATTACATTTGAAAAAGGAGTAAGTGGTACCAACCGAATTCATGCATTAGAAAGTTTGAATTCTGATAAAGAAATCCTAGTGAATGTAAAAGAGAATCAAATGACTATTGTATCATCCACGCCCAAGTCTAATGGTTGGCAGAAAGTGGAAAAAAAGAAAGGTATAAAAGAGTATACTAGTGTTAGCTCCCTCATTAGTTTTTATTGATCTTGGACACCAAGATCTGTTTTATTATGCATATGCTTTTTAGCATCTACAATATGTAATTTTGTTCAATTATAAATAAAATTGCGATTTTTCCTCGGGGATATATATATATATAATATATATATATATATATATATATATATATAATATATATATATATATATATAATATAATTGATATATTCAATTAAAACACAATTATTGTATTACATAAGTTTTTGTGGGTTATAATATTAATTTTATTTTTATAAATTATCATTATTATTATTATAAGTTTTCAACATTGTCGTATAATGATTTGTAAAGAAGCCAAAGCCCCAATTCTTCATGACAATGAACTAATTGAACATCAACATAGATGTTATAGTCTTTGTTTAGGTTGGAAACCTAATTTTTAGGATTATGGTAATTTTTTATATTTATTTGAGGGAATATGAATAGTTTCAAGAGAATATGAATAAGTGTGTGGAGTCTAAGAGATTTTTAATGATAAAAAATGTTTTATTTATATGTGTATCATTATAATGAAATCCATAACTTTTTATAATTGATTCTCTATTTTCAAGTGTCTAAGTGGTATCAAAGTAGGGGCCTTCATCACATTTTTGATTGTGTGATACCAATAGTTTTGTGCCCTCGACAATCCCTTTTGAAGCTCTATGTGCTAGTCTTTCATGCCTACTTTTGTTCATGCCCATCCATATCCTTTGATACTTGTTTACTCTACTTTGGCATCAAAGCATCCTCAACTCTTTACTTCCTTGATGGGAATAAACCCTCTGCAAATCATTCATGGTATCTCCCTTCTCATCATGCCATTAGGCTAGGGTTTTGATGCCATATTTTCTCTAAGGAATGTGGTTGACAACCTTGCTATTCTCTGTCAATTATTTGTCTCTGCACTTGGTCTCTTTGTGCCCAAACTAGGTTTTCCATTATGCATTGAGCTGTTAAGTGGGTGAGTCAAGTGGTTTTCCAAGGGCATGTTATTTCTTTTTGTGAGACCATCCATTAGTAAATGCCTAAAATCATTTTTGTTAACAAAAGCTAGTATGAAGGTTGAGATGAGGTAGAATATATTTTGATGAATTTAAATGTTGACTTATGAAGCTTTCAAGATGGCGTTTGAGCTTCCTCACAATTACAATTGGTGCTATTGTGACTCATGCGGTCTATTATTAGAGTAGTAGCTTTGTCACCTTGTCATTAGGACTGTACAATATTAATATCAATTCAGTATCTTCTTACGAATTTTCATAAGAGTTATAGTAATAAAAAAGGCTCCCAGGCTATTAAAACGCTATGTCTTTTGAATACAAAGGCTCAAAACTATGCACCAGAACAAAGGCGCCACATTATGGAGAAATCTCCAACACAAAATTATAACACAATTTCACTATGCTTGGTTGAATGCTTTCATCTTTTCCAACTATGAATTGAATTTAATGGGTATGAAGACCTAGTTTCTACTGTGATTTGGTGATTTCAAGCAATCTAGCCTTTAAATACATATTGGAACATCAACCAATTCTGAGAATCATTAATCTTATAATCTTCATATTAACTAAAAGGATTGACTTCACGATCATCCTAAAGAGCAATTCACATATATAATAATAGTAACATATAAATAGTCTTTTTGTAAGTTCACTTGTACATTTTTGAAATTTAATTGAATACATTTAAACAGGTGCATTTTTAGTAAAAACTGACACCCTTCACTTGTTTAGCTTGAATTTCTGAGAAAATCGCTCGACTTTATGATTTATTAGAATTATTGAATACTCTAATACTTTACACTATTAACAATACAATGAGTTTAGACAAATCAACTCTTACTCATGTTCTAACTTGTTTATAAGATTCACATGACCAAATCAAGTTTCACTAGCTTGATCTCAACTCCAATAAGATGAATTACAACAAAAGAATCACAATTCTTAACTAGTCTTTTTTTAGAACAATTCTCTTTTTCAATTTGAGAAATATTCCCATCAACAACCAGCACATGGTCATATCAGTGATGCCACTTTAGGAGCACATTCTAATGAAGATGTAGAAGTTTTGCTTGCAATTTCCAAGCCAATCATCATATTTTGGGAATAAATCATCAACAACAAGCGCATAATAGGTTTTGGATACAAAAAAGAAGCAACCTTTCACATTCTAGACTATTCCAAATCAATCCAATTTTGGATGGGTTTCTTTAAGAAATTTCATCTTCACATACTCCACTTCCACATCAAGTTCCTAAACACCAACATTATCATTGAGTTGGTCACATGGAGGATTAATGTTTTGATCTTCATCCTCACGAACATTATGGAAATCATAATCATCATTCAAACATATTTTCTAGATGCAAGAATCATTATTAGTATATCATTTCAGGACAATAGTCATCAACAACCAAGAAGATATATTAGTCATACCATAGAATCTATTCTCAAGCATTGACACATATTGCAGTGAAGTGATTTTCATCTTTTCACTTTGTGTTTGATAGGGGGAATATTAGTGATTGACCACTAGGATTCAAGTTTGAAGGTCCTATTAAACAAATAGAAACACGCGAGCCCGAGCCATAGCCATAATTAGATCTAAGAGTCAGAGCCTAGACCCAAAGAACACGTCATGTTCCATAATGCATAATTTGGCTTGTGGTCATCTCAAAACCACCATTTGGCTTGTGGTCTTCCTTAAACCATTATTTAGTGGAAAAATTAAAAATTTTGTTAGACAACAATTTGTAGTCATCTTTAAACCACAATTTGAGAGAACTTCTATTTCGTAGAAGATATCAAATTCTAGAGTTGGTGCTTATTCTTAAACCGCCATTTATTAAACAACTTCATATTCTCCTACCCATTTGGTTGTGGTCTAAAAACAACAAATTCAAAGAGCACATTCAACCATTGGCTTCTATCCATTTCCATATTTCAACTCTTTGCTTGGACTCACATACACACCTTCAAAGTAAGGGGTGGAATGTTGGAATCCTAATTCTTCAGGATTATGGTAATTTGTCATATTCACTTGAGAATGAATATGAAGAGTCTCAAGGGGATACCAGTAAGTGTTGGGAGTCCAAGATTTCTCTTGGAAGATGAATCCAAGGGTCAAAATCATTATATTTATATGTGTACCATTCTAGTGAAATACATCACACCTTATCTAAATCTCTCTTCCATTTTTGTGTGTTTGTTAATTCCGTTAAGTTAATTTTTTTGAATAATGGTAGTAATAAAAAAAATCCTCTAAACCTCTTTATAGCTCCTTGTAATTTGTATATTTGTATTATTGTGCAATGCTTTTATTCATGTTGTATTGTTTTTACATATTACATCTAATATATATGTGTTTTTCTCAACTAGGATTATGGGTAACATATATATTTCAAAATTTGTGCTCCATATCATATAGCTGAGTAGATAATTATTTACTCTTATACAAAATATGATTCGTAACACAACTAAAGAAGAATGCTACCACTTTAACAACACACTTATTTTTGTGTCTAAGATGAAGGCATCAGTGTTACAACTTCAACATATTTGTGAAATGCTTGGTGTTGATGTCGATTGGTCTTGCATGAGCCATGGATGTGACATACAAAGAAATGATTTATTTTTATTAATTATAAAATTGAATAAATATTTTGTTAATTATTTCTTAATTGATTTTTTTTTTTAAATAATAATTTTGTTAAATCTAATTAGAAGACACGTTAAATTTCTTAAGTATGCAAAATGGTATCACCCTTTCTATAACATAATTCATGATGTGCACAATATTATCATCCGATACATATTGTATATTTCCCAATTACAAGAATCTTATTGAATTACAAGTTAGAGAAACTTTTTCAAAATCAATTGTTCTTTTTCAACAATCAATCATAATTTTGCAAACTTTTGAAAACTTTTCACACAAAAATATAAAGCACGTTTTTTTCTAAACTATGTTAAGTTATTATTAGACTTGAACTTAAATTTGCTATTATACTTGAATGCTTCTTTTGTCAAAGCATGTGATATTTTATATTCATGAAGAAAGACTATATCGAATGGGTACAGAGGGAAGTATAAATTCTTTGAATAATATTCATTCTATCATTTTATGAGTGCATGAAAGAATAATCTTCAACAAGTTTGAGTTGTTTATTAGGCTTCAAAAGCTTTAGAATTATTCAAAAAATATTTGGAGTAAGAAGCATTAGATCTTTCTTTGAATTAAGCATGATAGTTCTAGTCTTTGAGTCAAATTGTTTTGGGCATTAGTGTACTATCTGTTTAAATTTGAAGAGCTGCAATATTCTCGAAGATACACTTGAGTTCTGGGTACCAACAGGTGTACATTAAAGATGAAGACATTCATAAAACGACCTTCAGAACTAGATATGGGCAATATGAATTTGTGGTGGTTCCTTTTGAAATCACCAATGTTCCAACAACATTTATGTGCTTAATGGATAATGTCCTCAATCCATATTTGGACAAGTTTGTGCTAGTATTTTTGGATGGCATACTAGTTTATTCTAGAACCAAGGAGGAGCATGAGGAAAATTTGGTAGCACTGTTGCAACTATTGAGGGAACACAAACTTTATTCAAAACTCGGAAAATGTAACTTCTGTTGAAAATTGGCAACAAGAAATTACTAAAAGTAGAAGTGCTAAAAATAACACTACTAAAAATAGCAGTTTGGGCACCAGCATTGGATTGGGCAATAGGGAATGAAAAATGGAAGTGCTAAAAACAAAAGTTCTACTTTTAGCAGTGCAGGTTGGATTCCTATTTTTAAGCAGTCCCTAGTCTAAAAGAGGAAGTAAAATTCGAATTTGGTCTTACCAACAGTTTGAATATCAATTAATTAATTCAGGTTGAGTTAATTAGTTAAGGAAAATCAAACTTGAAGTCTTTGTGAGAACATGCAATAATTTCTCCATTGATTGGGGAATGTGTCCTTGATTTGCTCCACTGATTGAGGAATTAAGGATGAGTTCTATATTGAGAGGATCAATTGACTTAGTTTAACTTAGTCAAGTTCAGTTAGATTAATTTAACAAGTTGTTAAACTAATGAGATTTAGTTTGTTGATGCTTGCATGCATGTGACAACTGGTATTTTCAGATAACTGAGTATTCACTCATGGATAACTGATGCATGTCAGTTCAGATAGAGACCCAGTTGAGATTAGATGAGGGATAATGTATTATCAGTTGCTAGGATATTCCTAGTGAATATTCCTTGCATGAGGAAGGAATCTTCTTCCTTTTATGACTGCGTAGTTGGACCTGAGGTGACAACAAGTATGATTTGGGCCAATTCACACATGTTATGTAATTGGACCCCAACCAAAATTGCGCAAAGAAATAGGGGCTTGGAGGACTTATGGAGCCTATATATACATGCCTAGATAGTCCATGAGCTACATCATTAGAGTACAGCAAGAGCAGGATACTTTTTGTATGTTGTTGAGGATTTCCACTTGATTGATAATTCAGAGATGGGGTTTTAGGCTGGTGCTTTCCCTAGGTTATATCTTCTGTGTTATGGTTGATTATTCTCATTCTTACTTATATCTGTTCATGCTTGATGTTGCTCATGTTAAATTAAGCTTCCGTAAAGTTTATGGTAGATGTAGATCTAGTATTATGCTTTAGTACATTGCATATATCAGTTTGACTTGTAGGTGAAATTTCTACATGATATCAGTGAGCTAGCTGATTTGTAGAGAAAATTCTAATGGATAATGGATAATGTATATTCAAATATACACTTGAGTTCTGGGTACCAATAGGTGTACATTAAAGATGAAGACATTCATAAGATGACCTTCAGAACTAGATATGGGCAATATGAATTTGTGGTGGTTCCTTTTGAAATCACCAATGCTCCAACAACATTTATGTGCTTAATGGATAATGTCCTCAATCCATATTTGGACAAGTTTGTGCTAGTATTTTTGGATGGCATACTAGTTTATTCTAGAACCAAGGAGGAGCATGAGGAAAATTTGGTAGCACTATTACAACTATTGAGGGAACACAAACTTTATTCAAAACTCGGCAAATGTGATTTCTTCTAATCACAAGTGCAATAATTGGGACAAATAGTTTTCAAAAGAGTGGCAATAGACCCTGACAAGATCAAGGGCATTATGCAGTGGCATACTCATCAGAATGTGACAAAAGTTAGATCCTTCATGGGGTTGGACGATTATTACCAAAGATTCATTTAGAATTTCTTGAAGATTGAACATCCAACCAAAACATTATAAAGAAAAGGAGCTAAAGTCCAATGGACAGCATAATTTGTAACCATCTTTGAGCAGTTAAAACATATGCTCACACATGCACCAATATTGAGAAAATAGACCCAGAAAATGATTTTGTGGTGTGCACAAATTCCTGCAAAGAAGGGCTTGGTGGAGTCCTAATGCAACAAGGGCATGTGGTTTGTTATGAGTCAAGGAAGTTGAATAAGCATGAGTGAAATTATGTCACTCATGACTTGGAGTTAGAAACGATAATGCATGCATTAAAAACACATTAAAATTGTGGAGGCATTACCTCCTTGGAATGAAATTTGTATTGATGTTAGATCATAATGAGTTGAGGTATTTATTTGAACAACCCAAGCTGAATGTAAGATAGGAAAGGTGGCTAACTTTGATTAGTGGGTTTGATTTTGAAATAAAATATATCAAGGGCAAGGAAAGAAAAGTGGTAGATGCACTTAGTAGAAGGATGTAAGTAGCTCATGTACCAACCATTAGTACTTGTGAGATCAACATTACAGAAAATATTGAAGAGGCAATGCAACATGACGAGCATTACTAACAAATAAAAAAATGTTTGTAGCAAGAGCTAGAGGGAGCATCAAGTAAGAATTACTCTTTGAAATAGGATGGGCTATTACAGTTTAGGAGTAGGTGTTATATCCCTTACATGGGAAACTTGAAGAAGATGATCTCTGATGAGTTTCATAAAAGAACTTGTTCAGGTCATCTTGGTTATTTTAAAATGATAACAACCATTAAAAATATGTACTATTGGTGAGGCATGGAAAAGGATATTTCCGAGTATGTTTCCAAATTCTTAGAGTGCCATTAAGTGAAGGTAGAGTTTAGACATCTAGTGGGATTTTTTGCAACTAATCTTCATTCCCAAGTGGAAGTGGGAAGTTATTTCCATGGATTTCATCACAGGGATACCAAGGATACTCAGACAACACAATGCCATAATGGTAGTGGTGGACAAGTCAAGTAAGGTAACTCATTTTATGGCTGTCAAATCCACTCACCAAGTAAGTGATATTTCATAGAATTTCATGAAGGAAGTGTTTAGATTGCATGGAGTACCCAAGAAGATTATTTCAGATTGAGATGCCAAGTTTAATTCAAAATTTTGGAAAGCGTTGTTTGCTAGTCTTGGAACAAAATTGAAATTTAGTACAATGTATTATCCTCAAATAGGTGGACAAATTGAAAGAGTAACTAGGGTGTTGCAAGACATGGTAAGAATGTATGTCATGCGTCAACCTAAGAGGTGGGCAGAGTTTTTACCTTTGATATACTTTTCCTATAAGAATGGGTACTAGGAATCTTTGAAGATGAGTTCATTTATGGCTCTATATGATGGAAAATGTAATACACCTAACAATTGGAATGATCCAATGAACATGGTTCATATTGTACTTGATATGATGAAGAAAATGGGACAAGAAGTAATTTCTATCTGACAAAAATTAAAAATAGATTAGGACAAGAAGAAGAGCTATGTAGATGAACAAATAATGCATAAGTAAATCCAAGTGGGGGACCATGTTTACCTCTCCATGAGGCCAAGGAAAAGTTCATTGAAGATTAGGTCTTGTGCCAAGTTGGAATTAAGGTTTTTTGGACCAGTTATGATCTTAGAAAGAGTGGAGCCATTGGCTTACAAACTAGCCTTACCACCCATAGTGAAAGCATATGGTGTTTTCCATATTTCCTTGCTTAGAAAATATGTACATGATGGTAATCATGTTGTTGGTTGGTTTGCGATACAAGTGGAATCCAGGGGAGAATTCTAGCCTGAACCATTTTGCATTTTTTATTGGAGGTAGATTTCACTCTGGAATCAAGCAATCAAACAGGTTAAAGTGCAGTGGAGGAAGTTTGGACCAAATGAATCCATTTGGGAAATGGATAATCATATGAGGGTATCATACCCATTTTCATTTACTATGTAAGTAAATGTAAAGATTTTCATATATAAATCTCATTGTTGAATTTTGTATTAAGATATAGAATGTTGTTGAAATCTATGTTTGGGTATAGAACATCGAGGATGATTTTCCCCTAAGGGGGTGGGGTCTGTGACGACCTTTTTTGCTACCCCTCTTATAAGTGTCATGATAGATTGTATTTCATGTAAATATTGTGGAAATGTAAACACAATGATTGGGCTGAGAGAAGTGACAAAAATTCAGAGCTTTAAGGAAGAGGAGTTGCTTGGGAAGTGATTGAACTCAGGCTATTAATTTAATATGCCATTAGTTTTATGATTAGGTTTAATGGCCCACACAATAGGCAGGGAGGTGGTGTGTGGGCTTCCCGAGTGGAGGACAAGCTTGATACCACCTTTGTAATCAAGGGATGTGTTGGGTGGTAAACATGCAAGGGACATGCGAGGAGTCAGGTAAGGAAAAAGGTGGATGAGAAAGAGATAGACATACATATAAGAGAGAATTGGAACGGAATACATACATGAGATAGTCCATTATGGATGCATGTATTCCAGATAGGCATACTATAATTGCGAGAAAACTAGTGAGAAGAAGAACACTAGGAACAACATTAGTGTAGGAGTAGGAGAATGGTTGAAGAGAAGTGAAGAGAAGAAGAGGTGTTGACACTGTGTATTCTAAAGGAATGCAAGGATGAGTAGGTGAAAATACAACGTACTCTGGATTCCTGACTAGCAAAAGAAAAACTTTGTGTGCATTTGGATACCTATAGGGTTTTGTAGGTGGAACTACTATGTGCTTTGGATCCCTATAAACACAGGTAGAGACATTGTGAGCTATGAATTTATGTATAATTTAGCAGGTGGAACATTGTGTGTTCTAGATTCCTATAAGTATGTGGAGATGCTGTGAGATCTCGATTCATGTGTGAACTAGTTGAGTGGAATTGCTGTGACTTCCCTCAAGAACTTACTCCTCATACTTTGAATTCAGATTGAGGGTGGTCAACTGTTAGAAATATTGCAGTGCAATTGGCCTATGGTTGGGTGGAGAGTGTAAGTCTCCCCCTTATTTGCTAGTATTTAAGCTATACAAATATGTGTATTTACTTGTACTTCTGTTGCACTATGCATTTTTACTGATGTTGTTATGGATTATAACAATGAATGTATTAACATTGCTCATGGAGGAATGTGTTATTCCTAGTTTTTTATAATGAGATGGATTATGTGAATGTTCTGATGGTTGAGAGGGATTTTCAGATCATGGTGATACTTTTTTGAGTACAAGGTTAATTACATACTATGTATGATTACTTGCTAATTTGAACTATCTGTCATTGTGTGTGATTTCTATTGTTTGATATGTTATGAATATCATGAATATCTATTATTTATCGATTGGTGAAATTTTGTGGTTGATGTTGTGTTGTGGCACGTTATATTATTGGATCTAATGGTTCTTTGTTTGGATCCATTATGTGATTAATGGGATGCTCTTGTACTTAATACAGTTAAGTCTCAATTATAGATTAGCCAAGTTTTGTGCCCGTTGGTAGGCATGTTGATAGCTTTATTTCCCTTATTATGGATATGTTTAATGCTTAGAATGCTAATGTGGGAATGAGGCTTTCATTCCTGTAGAGATTAGTGTTCTATGAAATAATGGCTTCCAAATAAGGCTAAGGAAAAGTCCTTGAAATCCCTTAGAAAACCCTAAGTCGAAAGCATTGTAGAGGGCTTGACTTGTAACTGGGGCTAGATATGTCTTGGACATGGAGTAATATCGAGGTCAGATACATTGATAGCTTAGTGGATGTATTTGAGTGTCCGTACGTTTGGGTCATTGTAGTTGTGTACATTGTGAAAGCACTGAATTTGGAATTACTATGCATATGTTGTTGAGAAATTGTAGGTCTAGGAAGTGGGGAATTGTGTGTCCCATAGATAGATATGTATACATTTTGGGGAATAGAGATATTACCTTGCAGAATAAAAAACCTTGTCGTTTGGCGACATATATTTATATGTTATAGGGAATAGAGATGTGTCTCCACAGAACAGGAAAACTGGCCATTTGGTAATGGATATTTACATGTTCCAGGGAACAAAGATGTGCCTCTGCGAAACAGGAAACCTTGTCATTCGTTGATGGAAATTTATACGATATGAGGGATGGAGATGTGCCTTTGTGGGAAGGGAATCTTTGATGTTTATTGATGAGGGTTCTAGATGGGGAATTCCTTGATAACTAACATGAAGGTGTTTGTTGCACAAATGTATTCAAGCATAAATATTAGAGAAGTAAGGCATGATGGTGTGAAGGTGCTATGATGTGATGATGTGGTGGGAGCCACATTGGCTATGATATATGTGGCAAGGTGACATGGGAACTCAGTTTGCCACGTGGTAGTGTTTGTTGATGTGGTAAGGGTTGAGGGGCTCAAAATTCAAATGGGTATAACTCTTAATCTAGGAGTCAGATTGAGGAACAAATTATATTGTCAGAAATATCTTAATGAGCTGGATGTGATGACATTATCCAAAGTGATTTTACACACTTTGGGAAAAGAATAAATTTTGTAACTCCATTTCCATAATGAGACTTTGGAGGTCGAGTTAGTTAAAAATAACACCTCACATTTGGCTTGGGAAGTCCAAGGGATTGGGAGGGAGCGTTACAATTTTCAAACAATAATATCATCATCATCTTCAACCATTCCTATTCACACAAAAAATTCAGAATTGCATTAAGCTAATAAAAAATCATGTGACTAAAAAATCTTAAATCCTGATTTAATATCTAACATGCATTAACACATTTGCATGGACTCTATTAAGCATTATCTTGATGCATTTATTAGTGTACTTATCATATTCAATTACTTTCCTTTCCACATTTCATTAGAAATCTTAGGTTTATATCATTTATCAGTTCATCCCTAACAAAACATCAATAAGGAAGAGAGCTAATGGTACCCCCCCCAATTGTTTTTCATATCCTAGAATTCATAGTGGCTCTCCTCCATTTCTCTTAAGTATTTTCTATTAATTGGGCTTGCCATTTCCTCTTGGATCCAACCCATCATTCATAGTCTTCATAATTTTTTAACTATGTTTCCTTAGTCAGAGCTTTTTTGTAGTCCATTCATATATGAATAAATTAGCATGAAACTCTCTTGGTTGCAATATGTAATAGCCCCTAAGATGATATCAGTTTCATGTGTTACTACCAAATCTATCCTTTTAGTACTTACCTACATATTTATGGTGAATATTCATAAATAATACTTCACACTATGATTCAACCATGCATTCAGGCAATGCCTTCAATCATGCACACTATCATGCTTGTCCCCTGCTTGCAACTTTTTATAATATTTAATGTACATATATTAAATGCAATATCATCTTTCCTTTTGAGAGATTTAAAGCATTTGAATGTCAAGTATCACATGCATAAGCATAACATGTTGTCCTCTTCCATATGGTAGCTAATGACAAGAAACCATTCGTTCCAAGTAATATGAAATTATTATGTGACCATGAACATCACCCAAAGTATAACTAGAATAAAATCTTGACTTAATTTCCATTCATGGATTCATATCATTGCTAATATTAGATTTTCCCAAAAGGAATTCTTACCTAATTTTGTCTCAATATTTTGAGAATACAAAAACTATATATGCATGTATATTAGTAGTATATTGGATGCTACTTGATCAACTGATATCTCGAGGAGGGTTCTTGGATTCATATTTTCCTTCCATATCCATATTTATCATCCATAGCCTTATCTCCACAAGATCATATGCAACATCCTTATAAGCTTCTCTAGCCATACGATCAACTTGTTCCTGGTTACATGTTAATAATTAACCCTAGTTAACCATCATAATCATCTTATCACAACATCCTACTATGTGTATTTATTCATGCTATATGTATCATTATTTATTATTGTATGCACTCAACATGTCTATATACACCCAACATATTACTGTCATAATGCCTGTAAGTGCATATGCATTTTTGGATATTCAGTATCTTGCAATTCTAACACACCTATGCTCTTATTTATTAGCATATAACAACCTTTTTAGAATTTTAGGAAAACATTCAAAATAGAAAGAGATAAGTTGATAGATTCTACCTCATAATTTTGAAAATATGACTTGGCCATGTGTTTATGCAATTATCATTTTATTGAGTTGTTTAGGGGAAATGTAGTCAGCATCTTGACTGCATCATTCACAACTTTGGCAATCAACATTCCACTGGATTTCATCATTTTTGCATCCTCAATAGCCCTATATCAAATCTTAATAAAGACCTGTATGTCTCAAATATTGTGACATTATTTTGTTAGCAATCTTGGGTCTATATAGTCATTTTTATTATATGGACTAGTAATCCTTTTCCCCATGCCATGCAACTTCATTATTGTTCCCCTTGTCTTGGAACCTTTATTGATATCTAATCCATATTGTTTCATTACCAGATCTATTGCTCTGAGAATTATATATTTGTGTTTTATCTTTGGCACTTTAGGCCTCATGTGGTTTCACAATTCCAATAATTTCCCTCTCTGCTTATCTCTAAACCATCCAAGTCCATTGTTTGAGCTATTATATGAAATGTAAATCTTCCTTGAACTTCACTACCATCTCTCCTATTTTTTGAGACAACAAATCCTTTATTAATATGACTTCACGATTTCCAAAAATGAAATCTTAGTGGTCTATTTTGGCCCATCAAACCATTGTATCAAAACACTGCTATGAAAGTTTATATCTATGGTCTATTTTTTAGCCCATCCAAGTCCATTATTTGAACCAAAACTTTGATAATTTGTGCCCTTGGCTTGTCTTTGGCCCATCTAGGTCCAACGTTTGAACCACAACTCTAATACTACACTGTAACATGCCAACCCTCTTTGTACCTTATTTAGGATACATGATAGTTCGTTGGTTAGCTATAATACCATTCTATAACATTCCTAGCCCCTTAGTGCTTGATTAAAGGTACTAATTTTTTATTTTTATTATTCAAATCAAAACTATTTTCTAAAATCACGATTGCCTTCTACTCAACCGCCCATGAAAATGTTCCATGTATAATTTGGAAATTAAGTGCAGGAAACCTTTAAGTCAACTTGTGAAATTGGAAAAATAAATGCATGAAAATTTTAATTCAACTAGCCTATCTCGATGGTGGGTAAATTTTAAAATATTCATGGTAGGTGAATTCCAAAATTTTTTCCACAAGGGAGTAAAAATATATATCCAAATTTCCAAGGAAACAATGGTCTCATACATTACCCAACTTGTAAAACCTTGAGTCAACTGCCTATGCATATGCATATGCTAGATGAAACCTTAAAGTGAACTGTGATCCACATGGAAGTTTCTAGTGGGTGAATTCCATAGCATTTCCCGCATGGGATTAAAAATGTATGTACGAATTTCCATAAAAATGTATGTACCAATTTCAAAGCATTTCCTGCATGGGATTAAAAATGTATGTACCAATTTCCATAAAAATGTATGTACCAATTTCCAAGGTGCCAATGGTTTGATGGGTTCCCCAACTTGTAAAGTCTTGAGTCAAACCCCATGCATATGGTGGGTGAAATTAGGAAAGTAAGCACATGAAATTTTAAATTCAATTGTTGATCTCCATGGAAGTTTGTGGTGGGTGAATTCCAAAGCATTTCCTACATGAGAGTAAAAGTCTATGTACAAATTTCCAAGGTGTTAATGGTCTCATAGATTAACCAACTTGTGAAATCTTGAATCAACATGCAGATGCTCTTGGCGATATTGGGAAAGTAAATGCATGAAAACTTTAAGTCAACTGGTGAAATTGGAAAAATAAGTGCATGAAAAAAGTTAGTAGTTCCAATTCAAAAGCATTTCCCACATGGGAGTAAAAGACCATGTGCAAATTTCCAAGTTGCTATTGGTCTCATAAAGTAAGTGCATGAAACCTTTAAGTCAATTGGAGACATTGAAAAAGTAAGTGCAAAGAAAAAGATAGCATGCAAATTCCAAAGCATTTCCCACATGGGAGGAAAAATCCATGTGCATTGGGAAAGTAAGTCCACGAAACCTTTATGTCAAATGGTGATCCTATATGGTGGGTCAATTTTAAAAAGTTTGTGGTAAATGAATTCTAAATCATTTCCTATGTGCACTAATCTCATGCCCATCCATAAGATTTGATAATTTTACATGGAAAACTTTAAATCACTAGTTGATTTCCAATACCATGGGTGAATTCCACAAATCTTACTAATTAGTGATGGTTGGAAAAATGAAGGAGTTTACTTTGAAAAAAATGGATATTCCATCAAATTATCAATAGTGAAGGCTTCAAATATGGTGCATAAAATTTAAGGAAACTTGCATTAAAGATTGAAGAGGATTATATCTATTAAGGGAATTAATCAAATTTATGAAGAGAATTCTCTTCATTGAGCTCCCAATGATCACACTTTAGTTAATTTTTTCAAGAATTCCCTTCTTCTTCATGTATAGGAAATCCATGAATGCAAGTAACTATATGTATATACATAATTCATTATATAAAATTTCGCTCCTAGAACGAATTATTACCATAATTTATCACATTTAATAAAGTAATGAAATTTCTTATCATAATTTACAAAACCTAAAATTTATGTAAACCTTTCCTAATATAGATATGAAATTATATAGTGGAAGTTTCGGGTAATAAGGAAAATTCATATATTCTTTAACTCATGTAAACAAACATATTTACCAAGAGTTACTGCCCACCATAATTTATGCAATTCTTTGCACAATCTCAAGTGGGATTCATATATGTAATCAAGCATGCTAATTAGGAGTTACTTCTCACTACTATTTATGCATTTATTAGGTAGGAATTTCTCTACTTGGCACATCAAATTACCTCCTAGAAAATCTTAGATTAATATACATCCTTGCCGAGATATATTAAACTCAAAGATATATATATATATATATATAATATATATATAATATATATATATATATATATATATAATATATATATATATATATATAATATATATATATATATATATAAACAATTCTCATTATAAAAAACTCTTTCACTCTTCCTTGTGAGAACCAAATTCTTACTAGATTTACAATGCCTCTATTGATTATAATAACCCTCAGTATATTATTGGATATTTTCTTTATGTATTAATATATCTTTACTTTCACTATGTACTTACTATTGAAAATGCAACAAGAAAATCCTAATTTAATTTTATCCTTGAATTAAATTAGGAATAAAATTGTAATTCCACATCACAAGACAACTTGTGCGAGTTAAGTAAGTTAAATTGACTTAGTTGGCTCAATTAATTGGAGTTGAGTGTCTAAATAGAGTCATGTAAAGTGTCTCCTACATTATAGGAGCCCTATATTAATATATCTTTACTTTTTCTATGTACTTATTGTACAAGAAAATCCTAATTTAATTTTGTCCTTGAATTAAATTAGGAATAAAATTCTAATTCCAGATCACAAGACAACTTGTACTAGTTAAGTAAGTTAAATTGACTTAATTGGCTTGATTAATTCGATTTTAGTGTCTAAATAGAGTCATGTAGAGTGTCTCCTACATTATAGGAGCTCTCGTTAAGTTTATTTTGAGTTTTTATTAATTAATTTAGTTTAACTAAGTTAAAGTCAATTAAACTAGTTCCAACTAATGGAAGAACTAGTAGGAGGTCACACATTGGGATGTTGCTCCAAGTGTTCAACAAGTTAACTGATGATTGACTCATAAATCACTCATGCATGTTAGATCTGAGAGTTACCCAGTTGATATTGGAGTTTAGGGACAATGTACTATCAGTTGTATAATCATCCGAATTGTATAGGTGGTTCATGTAGAAGGAAGGACTATGAAGATTGCACAATTCATATTGGGGATAATTCCCAAGAAAACAATGCAAGGAAATAGAGACTTAGGCAAGCCAAGATTTGGTTAAGTATTGTCCTGGGCTTGTCTAGGAAGCTGTGAGACATATAGAGATAGTGTAGAGGTTGCTCGGGCTTGAGAAAAGCATTTTAATATTCTCATATTTCTTGACAAATGCAATATACAAATAACATGGGTTTTTAACTGTGGCTTTCCTCAGGAAATAATCGTGTAATGTGTTGATTGAATTCTTTCTCTTGTATGCTTCATGATTTCACGATCGCTTAACTGTTTCCGCCAAGGAAAATTTTAAGGATGGAAATTTATCTTAAAGTTTAGAAACTTTGGTGAATCCCACTAGAGTCCATAATTATGAAATCTATAAAATTTTTGGAGATATTTTTTGTAAAAAATATTCAAATTTATAATATTTTTATATAGTCTATATATAATTTTTTGGCGATTTTTAGGGTAAAATAATTTCATTCTATAAAATTTGGGTGAACCATTTTTACAAAAAAAAATGGAAATTAGCAAATCTTTTTTTTAGAAAAAGTATAGAAAATTAGCCCATGGGAGAATATTAGCCCCTAAAATTTTCCCTGGTTTTCGCTTATGAGTAAAATAGATTCAAGTCTGTTGTTTTAGTAAATTACAATTAGTATTTTGAATCTACAAGGAATTTCTACATGGTATCAAAGCATAAATCACTCCAAAAGAGGAGAATATGAGTTTGTCTTTTGCAGGTGAAATCAACTTTGTAGTATCATTCTTCA
Source organism: Pinus taeda (assembly GCA_000404065.3). NCBI lineage: Eukaryota > Viridiplantae > Streptophyta > Pinopsida > Pinales > Pinaceae > Pinus > Pinus taeda. The sequence continues at coordinate 128,293 of APFE030781585.1, forward strand.
GAGCCAGCAGGATGTTATTCTATGGATTGAGACTCGAATATGCCCTTGAGTGTAGTTTGAACTATATTGCTTGGAAAGAAACGATGGAGGCAGTGTTAGAAGACAACGAGGTGAAGGAATTCATAGAAAAAGATATTCCTAAGCCTCCAACGACTGATGATCAAGATCTAGCAGAGTGGAGGAAATGTGTTGCAAAGGCGAGAAGGATCATACTAGAAGGAGTTCGAGATCATATTGTCTCGAACCTCCATGAGGAGGAGACTCCGTATGCTATGTGGAAGGCCTTAACTGACATGTTTCAGAACATTAGTGACCATAGGAAGTTGGAATTGAAGGAAAAGCTCAGGAAAATCAATATGGAGAAGGGTGACATAATACCAAAGTACTTGACCAAGTTGACCCAATTTCAGGATGACCTTGGAAGTGTTGGTGTTATAGTTTCTAAAGATGATCTGGTCAGCCTAACACTTCTAGGCCTTCCCAAGAGTTGGCACACCTAATATGATTCTATAAATGCAAGGGAGAAGCTACCTGAGTGGGAGCATTTGTGGTTCGACTTGGTGCAAGAAGAGATTCAATGAAACACCAGAGATGGATTCTCATCCAAGCATGATGATGAGGAGAATTGTGCCTTGGATGGAAAGGAAAAGGGAAATCATCCCATTCCAAATTAGATTCTAGTTAGGTAGGAAAGAAGAAGGACTTGTTGAATATTAAATGTTTTCACTATCATGAGATGGGACACTATGCCACGAAGTGTCTGCACAAGAAGGCTGACAAGAATCCCTTAGGAGGAGCGATGGGTGAAGCTCTTGCTTCAAAATTCAAGTTGGATTTCACCCTCATTGCTTGCATGGTGACATCAGAGATGGGTAGAGTGTGGTATCTGCATAGTGGAGCCTTATTCCATATGAACGACAACAAATAATTCTTCAGTGACTTGGAGGAGAAGGACCTCCAGATGCACATCAAAATGGGAGATGATGGAAGGTATAACAAAACTAGCATCAGTACTGTTACTTTTCAGAGGGAGTCTGGTTCTCCTCTCACATCAAAAGATGTCATGTATGTTCTGGGTACAAAGAAGAATTTAGTTTCAATTTGTATGTTGGAGGACCATGGCTATGATGTGATATTTATCAAAGGAGAGGCTTTCCTTCATCACATAGCCTCAGGACAAGTGAAGACGACCAGGGTTTGGGTGAAGAACCTCTACAAATTGGATGTAGAAGATTGTGTTACTTTGAGCACAAAAGAAGAGAAGGTGCAAAACTGAGACATCAGCAAATTGTGGCATAGAATATTGGGTCACTTGAACCACGGAGCTTTGAAGATCATGCAGAATATTTCTACAGGACTTCCCAAGGGTGCACTAGAGCAGAGAGATACATGCAAAGGGTTTACATTAGGGAAGCACACTAAAGACACATTTCATGAAAATGACAGTTGAGCACAAGTGATCATTGGAAGAGTTCACTCAGATGTGTGTGGATCGTTCTCGACAGCCTCCACGACCAAGAATATGTATTATGTAATATTTGTAGATGATTTCTCACGTAAGTGTTGGATTTTCTTCATGCAGAAGAAAGATCAAATGTTCTCTAAATTTTATGAATTTAAAGAACTTGTTGAGAAATACATTGTCAAGAAAGTGAAGGCTCTTAAGAGCAATAACAGTGGAGAATATTTGTCGAATGAATTCAAGAAATTTTGTGCATTAGAAGGCATTCAATGAGAATTAATAGCACCCCATAACCCACAACAAAATGGGGTGGTTGAAAGGAAGAACAAAATTATTATGGGAGATTCATGGGCGATGTTACATGATCAGGGCCTACCATTACACTTATGGGTTGAAGCATGTAACACAATGGTATATGTGAAAAACATGAGTCCTCATCAGATTCTCGAGATGAGTACACCAAGAGAATTTTTTTGGATAAGAAACCAGATGTGGCACACTTCAAGATATTTGGTTCATCAATTTACTGTCATGCTACCAAGGATGCAAGGAAAAATCTAGAGCCAACAACTGAGTTGGGCATATTTGTAGGGTACACTGATACACCTCACAACTATTGGGTGTACCTTCCATCTAACAGGATGATAGTGATTTGTAGAGATGTGAAGTTCGATGAAGAGAAGGCTATGAGATGTTTCCTTGAGAGAGAGCTTAAGTTTCATGTAGATTGGGAGCTTTTAGCTCCAAAGGAAGAATGTCAGGATGACGTGGAGCATCCACATGCAGAGGAGAAGAGAGTGGAAGCACCCACTCATGCAGAGACTTCTAGAGATGTAAGGAGGTACACTAGAGAAGCTGGTAGATTGATCCATGATGCTAGAGAGAATGTGGCAGCACCCACATCACAGTGCAGGTAGAGGAGGTCAATAGATCAGTACATTGGCTACATGGCTTTGATGAGCGAGAATGTGGAGATTGGGCCATCTTCATTTGAGGAAGCAGTGCAAAAACTAGTATGGGTTGATGCCATGGTAGAGAAGTATGACTCCATTATTAGAAACAATGTTTGGGAAGTGGTCCCAAGACCCGAAAACAAGTCAGTGGGGAGTTCTAGATGGATTTACAAGGTAAAGCAAGCAACAAATGCGAGTGTTGAGAAACAAAAGGCCATATTTGTGGTGAGAGGGTTCTCTCGGGTGGAGGGAATTGATTATGTGGAGACCTTCACTCCAGTAGCAAGGTACTCTTCAATCAGATCTATTCTAGAACTTTCAACGTGGATGGTATGGAAGATACATTAGATGGATGTGAAGATAACATTCCTCAACAGAGTGATTGAGGAAGAGGTGTACATTGAGCAACTGGAAGGATTTTAGACCTTTAATAGAGAGTCGCAAGTGTGCAAACTCGAGCAAGCCCTGTATGGATTGAAACAAGTAGCCCATGCTTGGTACACCATGACTGACAACAATTTCAATAGGTTTGGCTTCACCAAAAGCGAATCATATGGAAACCTTTACCATATTGTGGTTGGAGGTAAATTTTTTATTATAATATTACATGTCGATGATTTAATTCCAATAGGTGATGAGAAGTTGGTAAAATCTTGCAAAGATGATCTTGCAATAGAATTTGAGATGAAGGACTTGGGGCTCATGCATTATTTCCTTGGTATGGAATTATGGCAAGGAGATGAGGAACTGCTTGCCTCTCATGGAAATTATGCCAACGAGATATTGAAGAAGTCCTACATGGAGAGAAACAAACCTTTGGAGACTCCTCTAACAGGGAATTGGAGGAAGGAAGATGCTACTTCAGGTGAAGTAGTGGTGGCTACTATTTACAGGAAGCTTGTGGGTTCACTTATGTGTTTGGCGAACACACGATCAAACATATGTTTTTCTATTAACCAACTTATTTAAGCAATGGTTAATCCAACCAAAATCTATTGGAAGGAAAGTGAACATGTGTTGAGATACCTTAGAGGCACCATTCAGTTTGGTCTTTGGTACAAATGGATAGAGGGAGTGAAGCTTCAAGGCTTCACAAATGCAGATTGGGTAAAGAGTCCATCTGACAAGAAGAGCACCTCAGGGGGAATCTTCAGTATTGGGTGAACAATAGTTTCTTGGTATAGCAGGAAGCAGAGATTGGTTGCAATCAGTTCGGCATAAGCAGAGTACATGGATGCTAGTCAAGCAAATTGCAAGGCTATTTGGATGAGGAAGATCCTTGTTGGGTTATTTGGTCTGCAGATGGATCCTACAGTGATTTACTGTGATAATAAGATTTGTATCAAATTATTTGAGAATCCAATTTTTCAAGATCGGTCCAAGAATATCGACATCTAGTATCACCATCTACGAGATTGTGTGCAAAGGAGAATCATGTTGTTGGAGTACATTCCTACATAGGAACAAGATGCAGACATATTAACTAAGGCATTGTCAAGAGGAAAATTTGAGTTCTGTAGAGGCAGGATTGGGGTATCTGATAATCCCTTTCTTTTTGAGAGGGAGTGTTGAAAATACAACAAGAAAATCCTAATTTAATTTTGACCTTGAATTTATTTAGGAATAAAATTGCAATTCCACATCACAAGACAACTTGTACGAGTTAACTAAGTTAAATTGACTTAGTTTGCTCAGTTAATTCAAGTTGAGGTTCTAATTAGGGTCATGTAGAGTGGCTGCTACATTATAACGTCCCTGGTTAAGTTTATTTTGAGTTGTAATTAAGTAATTCAGTTTAATTGAGATAAAGTCAGTTAAACTAGTTCCAACTGATGAAGGAACTAGTAGGAGGTTAGACAGTGGGGTGTTGCTTCATGTGTTCAACCATTTAACTGATGATTCAATCATAAATAACTCATGCATGCCATATGTGAGAGTTACCCAATTCAAATTGGAGTACAGGGACAATGTCCTATTAGTTGTATAATCATCCAAATTATACAGGTGGTTCATGTAGTCAGAGGAATGCCTATGCAGATTGTGCAATTCATATTGAGGAATCTCCCTAACTAATAGGGGGCTAATTCCAAAGGAAACAATGCAAGGAAATAGGGACTTGAGCAAGCCAAAATTTGGTTAAGTATTGGTCTAGACTTGTCTAGGAAGCTGCGAGATAGAGAGAGATAGTGCAAAGGTTGCTCGGGATTGAGAAAAGCATTGTAATCTTCTCATATTTTCTGACTAATGTAATATACATATAGCAGGGGGTTTTAGTTGTGGCATTCCCCATGAAATAATTAAATAATGTGTTGATTGAATTCTTTCTCTTGTATTCTTCGTGATTTTTTGATCGTTTAATTGTTTCCACTGATGAGTAGAGTATACTCAAGTCTATTGTTTTAGTAAATTACAATTAGCAGTTTGAATCTACAAGGAATTTCTACACTTACACTTATATGGGTCTTATTGAGATTTATGAGAAATGAGGCTTACTTCTCATACAATCTCAAAGGTTCACATTATACCATACCTAGATCATAGCCTTGTAATTATGGAAATGTATGGGGCATGATCCAGGTGGATATTGGTGGCCACCCGCCTATTCCACTTGGATCCCCACCATTGTACCATTATTTCTTTCAGTTTCCATAATTGTAACATAGTTCAAAGGCATGTCGTTGCCACATATTTTCTCATAGATAAACTACCATCATCCATGTTAGTCTGTTTCCATTCTGTATGTAAGCACCTTTCAGTTTTTTGATATTAATGAAATGAATATTAATTTCTATTGCAGCTTTGTATTTATGTTTATATATGTATTATGTTTCATTCTTGCATAAGCCTGGATCAGTGGTATCAGAGCGGTCTTCTCTTTCTCTGTTTTTATTTTCATGTACCCAACGAGGTCTGGGTATAAGGAGTTATGGATTAAACTGGTTGAAACTTTGTAGGATCGACCTTGCAAACCCCAATGACCTCTCGTCGTAGAAGAAAAAAGAAATATTAGGGAGAAACAAATCCTTTCAAAATATTGCTTGAAGAAGCCCTCAAGCGACAACAGAATGCGATGATGGACAAATTTGTCCATATCCTTCAGCAAGTGCCCACAAGCAACACATATTCATTCGACAACCACTCTGGAGGCACCACTCCCTTCAAGGTACAAGTCAACTTTGACATTCCCATATTTGAAGGCCATGTAGATGCAGATGTTGTAGATAGATGTTTAAATCTGTTGGAAGGGTATTTTTCTGTTCATGATTTTTCTAATAGGGAAAATATTACTTTTTCACTCCTTAAAGCCACCCCCCACATCAAGGACTAGTAGGAAACCTATTGTGAGTAGAGGGATGTGAGGGAACCCTCATTATTTTTAGCCGTACCTACTTCGAACTCTTTTCAAGATGCCATCAAGGAGTAGTATTACTTTGTCAGGAGCTATGAATATAAGTACATAAAGTGGACCACGCCACAGTAGGGAAGGGACCAAGACGTGTTGGAGTTCACAAATATTTTTCATGCCCTTCGCATGAAGTTTGATATTAAGGATTTTGAGTGGCATCTGGTACTCAAATACTGTGATTATCTACACAAATACATCGAGGATGAGATGGATTTCTTGGAAATCTCCTTGCTTGGCACTTCCTACTGGTACGTTGTCAAGATCAAACATTAACAGAATAATAGAGACTTTGGATTTTTGAATCTGAAGCAAGGGAAAGGCACCCCAAAACCATAGAACAAAGGACAAAGCTAAGGCGGGGTGACCCAGGAAAACCCGTCGAAGCCGCAAGAAAGGAACAACACCATGAAGACAAAGAAGGACACATGAAAGTGGTGTGAGTTCCATACGAGCCCCATTCAGAACACAAGTGAGTGTCAAGCCAAGTGGTTACTAGTGGTCGAGATGAAGGATTTAGAGTCAGATGCATGTTTTGACTCAAAGTTAGAACCTGACAAGGGGAATGGGAAAGGAAAGGAGGGGGAGTGTCTCTTCAATTCACATATGTGGGTGAAGGGTTCGCCAATGCAATTCATTGTCGACAACAGGAGCCAATAGAAACTCATTTCAGCAGAGGTCATGAAGTGGTTGGGCCTAACAACCACACCACACACACAACTGTACACCATCATGTGGCTTCAGCAAGGACGAGATCTCTGTATGAGCCAGTAGTGTTGCCTTCCCTACAACATCAAGCCCTTCACGGATGAGGTATTGTGTGATGTTGCTCCTCTTGAAGTTTGTGATGTATTATTAGGCCAACCATAATTGTGGAAGCGTCATGTTGTGTTTGAGTGAAGTCCTCGTATTGTTTTATTTATTTGGGCAATAATTTATACAGGATACGGGAGGTAGCCCCACCTACTGCCATATCTTTTATCTCTGCTAAGAAATGCAGTAATATCATCTCCCAGACCAAGAAATTTGTTTTCTTTCTCATTCACTCTCAAATTAAGGGGAATATCATGGCCATATCCATGGCCCCTGGGAAGGGTTCCTCCATGCAATAGAAGTAGGTGGATAAGGGGAGAATACAGGGACATCTTCTCCTCAGGGACACCCTTGCACTGTCTGGTCAAGCATTTGATCAACCTGACTCCTGGAGAACCTCTACCCAACAGGAAGATACATCATCACTCCATTCTAGAAAATGAAGAGGTCAAGTGAAAAATCTAGAAGTTTCTGCAAAAAGGGCACATTCGACCAATTTCCTTGCCATGTGGGAGCGCAATTGTACTTGTACAGAAGAAGGATGGGACTTGGAGGATCTGAATTGATTATTGGGCACTAAACAAAATCACTGTTAGGAAGGGGTACCCAATCCCATAGATTGATGACCTTCTGGACCAACTCAAGGGGGCTAAGTATTTCAGCAAGATCGATCTGAAGTCTAGCTATCACCAGGTTCCAATAGAACCCACATATATATGGAAAACTACATTCAAATCCAAGGAAGGCCTTTTTAAATGGTTGATTATGCCATTTAGGTTGACAAATTCCCCTGCTACTTTTATGAGGTTAATGGATGAAATCTTGTGGCCCTTCACCAACTCATTTGTGGTTGTTTATCTAGACGACATCCTCATATTCAACAAGAGTTAGGGAGAACACTGGTAACACATTTGACAGGTCCTTCAAACCCTACGACAACACAAAATGTGTGCCAACTTGGAGAAATGCACCTTTGGCATGAGTTAGGTCCCATATCTAGGTTACATCATAGACGAGCGAGACCTTGCATGTGGACCTGACTAAGATCCAAGTCATTTAGGATTGGCCAGACCTGACCACTCTAATAGAACTTCATAATGTTTTGGGCCTTACAATTTTTTAGTAGAGGATCATGTTGGGATTCTCCCATATCACTTGGAATTTGAGTCAGATTACCAAGGGTGGAGTGAAAGAAAAAATTTCTTGGTCTGAGTCCCAACAAAAGGTGTTGGTTGAGTTGAAGTGTCACCTTTGCTATGCACCAATACTCACATTTCAAGACCTACAAAAACTATTTGAGATTGAGACAAATGCCTTCGACTATGCTATTGTTGCAGTCCTCACCCAACATGGGAATCTAGTGGCCTATCATAGTGAGACACTTTTTGATACAATTCAGAAGTACCCCACCTATGATAAAGAGATGTATTCCAACATGGATGGTTGTCGATAAAGGAAGAATTACATTTTTGGGAAGGAGACGATCATCCATGCCAACCTCTTTAGTTTATACAGACACAAGGGAAGTTGTATAACGATTGCCATCAGAAGTGGTCTACATATCTGCAACAATTCCACTTGAACATTAAATACAAAAGGGTAGCATCAACCATGTTACAAAAAACCTCAACTGACCCTCTATTGTAGCACTTACCACTGTTATGAAATCTTGTGGCCATGAGACCTCTGAATGGACACAACTATACACAAATGATCCAGACTAAGATCCAAGTCATTCGGGATTGGCCAGACCCGACTGCTCTAATAGAGCTTCATAACTTTTTGGGCCTTACAATTTTTTATTGGAGGATCATGTTGGGATTCTCCCATATCACTTGGCCTTTGAGTCAGATTACAGAGGGTGGAGTGAAAGAAAAAATTTCTTGGTCTGAGTCCCAACAAAAGGTGTTGGTTGAGTTGAAGCATCACCTTTGCTATGCACCAATAATCACATTTCCAGACCTGAAAAAACTATTTGAAATTGAGACAAATGCCTTCGACTATGCTATTGTTGCAGTCCTCATCCAACATGGGCATCTAGTGGCCTATCATAGTGAGACACTTTTCGATACAATTCAGAAGTACCCCACCTATGATAAAGAGATGTATTCCAACATGCATGCTTGTCGACAGTGGAAGAATTCCATTTTTGGGAAGGAGACAATCATCCACGCCAACCTCTTCAGTTTATATAGACACAAGGGAAGTTGTAGAACGTTTGCCATCAAAAGTGGTCTACATATCTGCAACAATTCCACTTGAACATTAAATACAAAAGGGTAGCATCAATCATGTTACAAACAACCTCAACTGACCCTCTGTTGTAGCACTGACTACTGTTATGAAATCTTGTGGCCATGAGACCTCTGAATGGACACAACTGTACACAAATGATTCAGACTAAGATCCAAGTCATTTGGGATTGGCCAGACCCGACCACTCTAATAGAGCTTCATTTTGGGCCTTATAATTTTTTATTGGAGGATCATGTTGGGATTCTCCCATATCACTTAGCCTTTGAGTCAGGTTACCAAGGGTGGAGTGAAAGAAAAAATTTCTTGGTCTGATTCCCAACAAAAGGTGTTGGTTGAGTTGAAGCATCACCTTTGCTATGCACCAATACTCACATTTCCAGACCTGCAAAAACTATTTGAAATTGAGACAAATTCCTTCGACTATGCTATTGTTGCAGTCCTCACCCAACATGGGCATCTAGTGGCCTATCATAGTGAGACACTTTTTGATACAATTCAGAAGTACCCCAGCTATGATAAAGAGATGTATTCCAACATGCATGCTTGTCGATAGTGGAAGAATTACATTTTTGGGAAGGAGACGATCATCCACGCCAACCTCTTTAGTTTATACAGACACAAGGGAAGTTGTATAATGATCGCCATCAGAAGTGGTCTACATATCTGCAACAATTCCACTTGAACATTAAATACAAAAGGGTAGCATCAATCATGTTAAAAACAACCTCAATTGACCCTCTATTGTAGCACTGACTACTGTTATGAAATCTTGTGGCCATGAGACCTCTGAATGGACACAACTTTACACAAATGATCCAGGGTTTGCCTCCACATACCAAACAAGCAAGTTCCTGATTTCCACCTTAACGATACATTATTATGCTACCTAGACCACTTTTGTGTTCCTTCAAATGAGCGTGGCAAGCTAATTTTGGAGGCTCTCTACAGTTGGGTCATAGGACACTTTGGTGTGGAGAAAACGGTGGTCTTACTACACAAGTACTTTTGTTGGCCAAACCAATCAAAGGATGTTGAGAAATATATCAGATCCTGCACTTCTTGTGCCATTACCAAGCCAACCATGAAGAATAAAGGCCTGTACACTCCTCTTCCTACTCCCAACCAACCTTGGGAATCCATCTCCATGGACTATCTATCTGGCCTCCCTTCTACCAAGCATGGTAATGACTGTGTATTTGTGTTTGTGGACATATTTTCTAAGATGTCTATGTTGGTGGCCTGTAAGAAGAGTATCACAATAGAGGAAACTTCCAAACTCTTCATTGAATGAGCGTGGGTACATTTTGGGATCCCACAGACCATTATATCAGATAGGGATAGTAGGTTCTTATGCACATTCTGTTCAAGCCTCCAGACACTATTGGACACCAATCTCACCAAGTCGACTACATTCCATCCCCAGACTGATGGCTGCACAGAGGTCATCAACAAGATGATAGTGCACATACTCCACATGTACAACTCGAAGCATCCACGAACCTGAGATGAGAGACTTCCATATGTGTAACACAATTATAATAGATCTTTCCATAGCTCAACTGGTCATAGTCCCTTTCAGGTGGGTCTAGGATTTTAGCCATTGTGTTTGATTGATGTTTCCATGCCTCATGCAACTACATAGACATAATCCACACATGTACAGTCTGAGGCTGATAAAGCAACCGGATTTATTAAACACATCCAACACATCTGCTAGCAGGTTCATGACATATTGGAGAATTCCAATTCCAAGTACAAGCAACGAGATGATCAACATCAGGTCCCACATAAGTTTCAGATGGGTGACAAAGCTTGGTTGAATTTGAAGAAAGAAATCCTTAATAGAGCCCATCGGAAGCTCAGGTCACTTTGATATGGACCTTACACCATTACCAAGGTTGTTGGAGACAATTCTTTTGAGCTCAACATTCCCCTATTCGTTGTCCTTCACGCAATGTTCAATGTAGACTGCCTTTGGCCATACTTTCCACCATTACTAGACACATCATACATTGCAGAAAAACTGAGACCAATAGAGCTAAACCAAGACTGCATGGAATAGGCCAAAACTAATTAGATTATGGATATGCAGATCAAGAACACTCACCAATAGAAGATCCAACTATATCAGGTTGTCAGAGATGGCCAACTCTTACACCAAGGAAAGTGGCTCACCAGAACCCAAGTTCAACAGAAGTTTCCCCATATCATGGAGGAACTCAATGTGATGGGGTCCATTGCTTCCTATGGGGGGAGGAATGATCCAGGTGAATATTGGTGGCCACCTTCCTATTCTACTTGGAACCCCACCATTGTACCATTATTTCTTTCAGTTTTCATAATTGTAACACAACTCAGAGGCATGTAGCCGCCACATCTCTTCTTAGAGATAAGCTACAATCGCCTAAGCTAGTCTATTTCCATTATGTGTGTAAGCATATTTTAATTCTTTGATATTAATGAAATGAAGATTCATTTCTATTGCATCTCTGCGTTTATGTTTATTTTTGTATTATGTTTCATTCCTGCATAAGTCTGGGTCAGGGCATTAGATGAGAAACCTGTACACCTTTAGATCAAGATACTAAATTTGTAGTGAGTAAATTTAGTTAATGTATAAGGTCAATTTTATCCTTCGTTAACACATTACAAGTAATATTTAACTCAATTAGGAAAACCCGAGGCTTCTTGAAATCCCATTAGAAATAAAACTTCCCAAATACTTTTCAAGGCCTCCAAACTACAACAATATTTTGAGACCAATTTTGTTTCATTATACTAGTATGCAACAATTTTACATTTCTTGTTGGCATTATGATTCTGGTTTCGCTCTATGATACAGGTGTTGTACTTGATGGCAACTCACTCATGTGGCAAATCTTAGTTCAGGCACTCAAAATCATTGAAAATAATGAGATACCCGCAGGTGATCCTAAGAAAATCTGCAGACCCATAGGTATGCCGACCAAGAAGTGCGGACATACAGGTAGGTGCTTCGTTCAAAAGGTGTAAACCCCAGTTTCACTCACTCCAATGCAAAAAAGCGTGTGCACATGGGAATCTTTATGAATGGTCCATGGTATTTATCCCGACATATTTGATCCTATGGTTTTGGTCTGTGGTTTTGCATCTAAAAATATTGATCCAAGGTATTGGGTTCCTAGTAATGAATACCTATGGTTTTGGACCATGGTTTGAGGAAAGGCTTGCCTATAAAAAGGAAAGGAGATCACTTGGCTAGGTACTTGTGAAATTTGAATATCTTAAGATCTGAATTTTTGGGTGATTGGTTTTTAAAAGCTAGATCTAAATCAAGGAGAAAACTTAAGGAAAATCTATTGATAGGTCATGATCTCTCGGGCGCATGAACAGATCTGTGGATCTGACAGACTGTGGCACATTGGAGGACTGTTAAATTTGGCCCTAATCAGAAGTTCGTAGGTGATCCACGACGTAAGTGCGGGGGTACACAACGTAGAAGAAAGCGCAGTGCGATGGTACGCAGCACAGAAGAAGGCACAGTGTGGGGTACGCAACGAAGAAGAAGGTGCAGTGCGTGGGGTACGCAGAGAAGTAGAAGGCGCAGTGCAAGGTACGCAGCATAGAAGAAGATACAGTGCAGAGGTACGCTAACAGACAGACAGTTCAGGTGCGGATCTGAGTAGAAGTACGCAGAGCACAAGAAAGATCAGGTGCGGATCTATGCAGTTTAGACACAGAAGAGCTACGGATATCCACAGGTTTATATTGGTCAAGTTGCGGACTTTTCCTTGAAGTATTTGTTGGCTGCCTTTTCATCTACTTGCTGCAGAGTTCTAGGTTTAGTTTACTGGTATTGCCTTTTTGTTTACATCATTCTGAGAAATTGGGTGATTCATTGGTTGATTGTATAAGGAGTTTGGTTGATTCATATGTATTTGTTGATTATTTGATGTCCATGGATCCAGTTTGAAAATTAATGAAACGTGGTCCTTAAAGAAGTAAAAAGAGCAAAGGGGGTTGTAGCTCCCTTCCAGAAGAGACTGGAAAATGAGAGAGGGTTGTAGCTCTCTGCAGGTTGTAGCCTGTGTGCTGGTAAAGGACTACACCAATACAAAATCATTGTAAAAGAAGTTTCTAATTGAAAGAAGATAGAGACATATTGGAGCAGGTGGTTTTCACCCACATTGGGTTTCCACCTTATATCTGGTGTTCCTTGGTGTGATTATCTGTCTTTCTTGTTCTTGCTCATTATTATATGGTATTGACATACAATCTAATGATCAATATCTGCAAAATAAATTAAAGTATAAATCTGGAAGGTATATTGAAAAGAATTTGATAATACTGATTCACCCCCCTCTCAGTATTATTTCCAACATTTCTAGCTTGGAAGGTCTCAAAAGATTTCCTAACAATTAGATTAGCTAAGGGTCTAATAATCTCTTGTGTTTTGATGGTCTATGAAGACTCAAAACACTTCATCTTCCTTGTTAGCGCTTGGAACTCACCTAGGCTGAGATAGACAAACTCTCAAGGCTACATCAAACCATTTCACCTCGTAGCTAGCCCTACGAGGTATGACAAGGCTCTCTCGGGTCAGATTCGGTAGATCTTTCAATATAATAAGCTGACCAATTAGGATCAAAGATATTAGGATAGTAAATTGATAAGGGGGGTTGATTCAAAGATTTTTGGTTTTTTGGTGGCAATTGGAGGGAGTGCAATTCAGGGTGCGGGGATTGAGCACAGTTTTTGCAGGGGGATCTTTGGGGCAAGGTAGGAGTGAGCGCTGATGCATTAATCTGAGATGGATGATCAGGGATGATAGAGAAGGAGCTAAAGAGGGAAAACAACCATTTGAATCCTCTCTAGATAGCAGAAAACATAAATTTTGAACAAACTAAAAAGCTGAGCATGTCAAAGCATGTATTCAAACTTTACCACTTCATCTGTCCAAATAGAAGAAAAAGAGAGATGTAGAATACATAAACAAACTTACAATAACATGTAGAGAACACACCATCAACACTACAATCCACAAGAATCCACAAGGATGTCTGCAAAACCCTGGCCTTCTTCCTCTTTAAATTGCAAAGATAGATGTACAATATACAATAAAGCTTTTTCCCACAAGAGTCCAACTTTCCAACCTCTCAAAATGACTAAGAAAACACATAATATAGGCAAGCTAACCTCTTCCCTTGCCTCTAGGGGTCGAGCTCATCCTTCTAGGAGCAGTTTGAACTAATTCCAAACTAAGCACTAGATAATAGGCAGCTCAACAACTGGCCTCTATTACTTAGCTAACTGATTCATGCATTAATTATTCACTTTTTACATCAAGGAAGCTTCTAGAAGAGTAAAGAGAGGTAAAATCTATCAAAATGCCATGAAAATATTACATTTATCCATCATCTACAAGTAAAAATAATCAACCATAGTCCAAAACAGTGTTTTTTGACCAAAAAAGTCAATTTTGGCAAAGTTAGCTCTCACATCCGCGCCCCCTGGCTCTCACTGCCGCGCACCTTTGCAAAAACTTTTGAGTGGGTTCCACTGGTCCAAATCAGGTGCAAGATGGCTCATTGGAAAGCTTGGTCTGTCTACTTTCCATCAAGTGGAATTTCTGAATTTGGAGTTGTTTTGCCCCCTCAAAACCATTTCTCCCAAGGTCACTTTCTGCAACTCAAAAAGTGGGCAGAAAATCATTTTTTTGATGTATTTTGAGCTTTTGGAGGCTCAAATCTCAAAATCAGGCTTCTCCCAAGTATTGGTAATTTTTCTCTTTGCATGCCCTTTCAAAAAATGCCAAGTTTTCAAAATTCCGAGCAGTCCTCCAAAATAGTTGCGCTTGGAACGCGACCATTCAAATGGCCAAAACCTGTAAATTGCACAAAAAATTCACAAATGACAAAATTTTCTCCAAATTTCTTGAAATTTGGGCTGGGAGTCTCCAATCAAGTACCATGCTCAGCCAAAGAGTCTTTGGCCAAAATTTGGAGTGGATCGGGCATTTTCCTTCGATTTTTTGTTTTGGCCAACTGTCCTTGGAGCACCTTCATTCTCGCCGGTATTTTTGACATTTTTCTCAAACCATGACACTTGTACAAAAAGTGAAAGAGGTTTTTCTTCTTTGGAATGTTTTGGACAAAAACCTCTCTCAGTTTTCCAAAATTCATCTCTGACTGCTCTGAAACATCATTTGAGTGAAACTTGCCCCGATGTGTGAAACAAGGAATTTGGTCGAAATGAAGCGAAATGAAGGGAATAGGGGGCTTCTAAGTTCTTGGGGAAATTTTTGTGAGTGGGGAAGGATGTTAGGAAGCGGGGGAAAGTGGAATCTCAGAGATTGAGTGAGGGGAAGGGGTCCAAAAGGGCAAATCACAGGCCAAACCTAGAAAATTGCCAGGTTGTAGCTAGAAACTAGGGTTTGTGCAAAAATGAGGATTTTTGGGAATCTGAGTGTTGGGAAGTGTATGATATGGTACTTTAAGGATAGGGGAAGGTGTATGAACATCAGGAAACAATTTTTTCCAT
>APFE030781587.1:0-12151 GCA_000404065.3 Pinus taeda
AAATGAATTTATAAAGCTGAGCATGGGAATGCCCGCCTCAGCTAGATCATGAAAAAATGTTGTCAAAATAATGTATTGTATTGTATCTTATTATAGGTCACCTCTCAGCTCGGAAAAACTTCAGATCCTCATAGTAAAGCATTTCACCCAACATTAGAAAGATTAACAAATTCATGCTTTAGGGGGCAACTGTTATAGAAATTTTTGGGAAATTAAACCCCAATCATAAATGTCCATAAACTGAGGGCTCCTAAGTCCCTAAAAGTGTTACTTCACTGCCTAAAGGAACAAGGTCAACTGATTACATCATCTCCCAGAAGTTCTCCACCGAAAACTGCTCATAAATGGTCAAAACTGGACCATACTGAAAGCTCAAGGCAGAGGGTGCGATGCATATCACCTTCCCAGTGTACAAGGTGCGATGCATACTGATTTGCTCCTCTATAGGGTGCGATGGTCAGGAATGGACAAATGGTAGGGACAAAAATGCGAGGTGGAAGATCATGGAATCTTGCAAAAGCTTCCCCTTTGACACTTGCCTCTCTATTTTCGACCAGGGATGAGTAAGAGATCATCATTCTCCAAGTGGAAGCAGGAACTATCAGAGAGAGGACACTAATCAATATTCTAGAAGATGACTCACCTCTCTGTAATCATCTATATATGGATCCCTCATCACGGAGGAGATCCAGAGGCTGGAATTTTGTATCTTATAGAGAAGTGTTGTTGGTATTCTGGTGTACATTCACAGTGTTGGGTGATCTAGCTTTTCTTGAGGTGAAGAAGGGCTTCTTAGCTGGAGGATGCTGCTGGGTGAGAGCACATGGTTGTAATCTTCTTGCTACTTTTCATCTGAATAAAGCTATTCTTGTTTCCTTCCATATTCTTGTGTACTTGTTTATATATGCATGTATACGGTTAATGCACATCTGATCCTACATTATTTATGAATTTAGATCCTTGTTTTTTGCACAGTAGCATGTTGCTGTGATTCCACAGGTCCTTTTGAAGCTGGGCAGACAAATAAGAAGCGGCAAAACTCTATCAAGAAGGAGAGGAAATCGAGCGCAAGACTCAGGTTGGCCCTCTTGGTTCTCCTCTCATCTATTTTCAGAAAAGGAATCAATAGTAGACTTTGATTATTTCTAAGATAGCCACCCATCTTAGTGGGAATAACAGCATCCGAGTGGACACTATTCCCGTATAACAAGGTCTATGCCTTATTTCAACCTCATATCTTAGCTTTGGATTAATAGGAGGCCTAAAAGTACTAGCAGCCACAACCAAAGAGTCTGCTAACCTGTTTCAATCTCTTGCAATGAAATGAATGTTGAAAGCTTCAAAGAAGTTCTCAACCAAATCCTGCACTTCATTTCTGTATGCCCTAAGACTAGGGTGTTTTGTCTGACAGTGGTTCTTTATTTTCTTTATAATTAGATCTGAATCTCCAAAAACAGAAATTGGTTGTACTCCCATTTTTTTTGTTGTTTGTAGAGCAATGATCAAGGATTCATATTCTTCCACATTATTTGTTGCTTCGAACTCCAATTTAAATGAAAAAGGGAACATATTACCTCCAGGTGTGATTAGAAGGAAATCATCACCTGTTCCTTTTTTAGAATAGGCTCCATCAAATAAGCACTTCCACACCCCTTATGTTTGCAGCTCTATATTTACACTGGCTGAAGTAAGTTGCCTCTAGTTATCTTCAGCCAACTCTGCATTGTCATGTAGCATGAAGCAAGAAAAGTCATCTTTCTCTTGGCTATATATAGGTAAATTACTTGCTTCGTTCTTTTTTATTGTTTTTACAAATCTGGTTTCTCTGTACAACCTCCTTTCTTCTCCACCAAAAATTGTTATGACAACATAAGTAAAATCTAGTTTCAAAACACCACGCAATTTAGCCCCCCATGACCTAGATAGCAACATTCCAAACCTAGCAGGGATATCTGCTACCACTACAGCCATTACCAAGTTTTTAGCTGGGATCTGGGCTAGTGACACCACCATATCTTTAATGACCCCCAGACACTTGACTTTATTTGAATCAAAAGAATACAAGTCTTTGTAAGGTTTAGTAACTTGTAGGTTTAGTTGTTTCATCACTGGTAATGGCATAAGGTTATGTGAAGCTCCTTAATCAAACATACAATTATGCAAGAGGAAATCATGAATCAATAAAGAAATGTAGAAAGGAGGTGTTGAAGAATCTACCTCCTCCACATGTGGACCAAAAACCACTACTGGTTTATCTTCTTGCAGATTCACAGTGTCATTTGCATTCACATTCTCTCTTAGATTGATAAACTCATCAATCTCTCTCTGATAAACTGGTGTTTTGACCAACTCTGTGAGGGGCACTTGAATTCTGATTTTTTCTAATTCTTTAGTAAGACTAAACACACGAGCCTGTTTAGTATTCCTTTCATTTTCATCTTCACTTCTCTTCATCACTAAAACCTCTTATGGAATGGAAACAAGTTTTTCTAAAGGAATTTTTTCACTTATCTTGAGAAGACTCAACTTGAAGTATTTGAGTCTTGCTATTTGTATTCTGTTACTGCTTTCCTTTATTCAATTTTTTGCAGGCTGTGGTTCTTGTGGAGTCATCTTCTGCAAGGGAGCTGGAACTTGCTGCTTACCTTCATTTTCTTGACTTCTAGATATTTTCCTTGCTCTCAAGTCATATTTCTTATGTAATTCTACTTGCATAAAATCAAAAAATTTCTTCCAATACTCATCAATTTCATTCTCATCATAAATGGCATATGTCTCAGCGTATTCATATTCTTCTCCCTCAACACCTAGTTCATCTTCTTCTACTGCATATAATGTGGAAATCTAGTCATCATGGTCCCTGGAATGCTCTGGTACTTCATCATGATCTGCCTCTAAATACAGCGGTGCTTGAACCTGATCTTGGTATTTTCTCTCCTTCTGCAAGATTTGCAGAGGTTGTCTTCTATATTGAGGATTAAATTTTTTGATCTATTGTGCTTTCCTCTGAGAATTCTTATTCTCCAATTCCAATTTAATCAATTTACTAGACAAATTTTTAATTACATTATTCATATCCTCTAATGTTTGACTTTGAGAGGATTCCACTTTAGCCTTTCCCTTATCTTGGATAGGCTGTGTCTCTGGTGCTTTACCTGCAACCACTAGATTTTCTTCTATTTCTAATGCATCAGTTTGGATCTGATCAAGGGTTGTGGATCTTCTTTCCCTCAATGTGAACCCAAAATCTAATTCAAAATCCCCTGCAAAAGTTATTTTTGCACCAGGAAGAGGGTTCTTAATCTCCACTGGAAGACTATTGTAGAATTTATTAAACCTTCTGATGAATTCAACAACAATTTCATCATATTTCTTCTTAATAGCATTAAACTCTGCGAGTGAATACCCATGGTCTCTTTTCTCTCCCCATCTCTGGGTGAACAAGTGCTCCATCTCTTTCCATGTAGGAATAGAGTTATTAGGAAGCCCTTTAAACCATTTTCTTGCTTCTCCATCTAAGGATTGCACAAAAATTCTTAAAACAACATCCAAATGTTCAACATTTAGATTTTCTGCAAAATTACAAAATACTACTATATGATTCTTTGTTGTTTGTTCATCCTCCCCTGTGAAACGAGGAAGAATCTTCAATTATTCTTGTGGCATTTGATTCAACTATTGTGGAAATTTAATAGGTGCATACCTATTTATCAAGAATGCAGTTGCTGCAATGTTTGCTCCTAAACTTACTGAACCTTGAGCAGGTGCAGAACCTGACTTAGGAGTAAATGGAGTATGAAAAGGTGGTCATGTATTTATAGGTTGAGGTTGAATAACTATAGCAGAAACTGAGAAAGAAACAAACTCTAAAGACTGTTCTTGATAGTTGGTTTCTTGAAATGAAGTGGATGTAAAAGATGACTCTTGGTCAATAAAAGATGAACGTTTGGATGAAAGATGTGTTGAATTGCTGCCAGGTGCAAACATTGTAGGACTTGGCGTAAATGGAGTTTTAGGCCTTCCAACCCTCTTGGAAACTAGCCTCTCAGGGTCTGAAAGGGCTTGAACTTTTCACTGTGAGGTATCTGACCTTGTATGAGGCCTCTTTGAAGCCAGAGTTATTTCTTTCTATTCAATATAGCCAAATATTTCCTCCTCACTGAACAACCAGAGGAAAATATTAAAAATGTAAGGAAAAGTGTTTCTTGACTTCTTTCCTTGACAATGGCACCAATTAATGTTGTCCCTTAAAAAACCAATTTCTTGGCTGTGTAGAAATTGTGCTTAAGACATTAATGTTTATTGTTTATGTCACTTAGTTGTATGTTGTATTCTCAAAGAAGGACCTAAAAGACATGGTGTTAAACCCTCAATACTTAGGTGATATGAAAGTCTCAGAATTCCATTTGATTGTTGAATATAAATGTTGAATGAAGAATGCTTGGAGAAGTCAGAGAAAATATGCTATTTTACACAGAAACTATTATCCATGACACTTAGGGGAGTTAAGGACAATATGTTGTTTTACACAAAAACTACTATTTGTAACTTAAAAGAATTGCAGAGGTAGGAACTTCAAGTATAGGAGCGCTCTTTTAAGGAAATTTAACTTCATTCACATAAGCAAACAAAGACCTGCAGCTTCATTACCATACTTAAAGGAAAGAAGACATATGATGACACATAACAAAAAAGTTACAAAATCATACCCAACAATGTGTTGAAAACTTTTAATTCTTTCATTAATCAACAATTTATCAAGAATACAGTGGCCTAGTCTCTAGGTTCTTCAAAATTCAAACCCTTTTTCTATAATTTTATCTCTTTTGTTACATCATGTGACAATTGATAATCACCAAAACTGTCAAACTATTTAAATATCTCCTAACTATCTAAAGTAAAAGTCATTATAGGATATTACATCAAAGGGTAAAAGACACCTCATTCTCAAGAAGAAAAAAAAATAACAATAAGTAACAGAAATTAGAAAATTGATGATGGTTGCTCACTATTTGGATCTGTGACTTGACTGCTGATGAAGTTTCTCTGTAGATGTTCTAATAATAATTAAATTGTTTTAACACAACAAACTACATCTTTACAAAACTCCATCAGTGGACTTGGGCCCACGTATGTATTAGAAATGTTTTGATTGGCTAAAACATAAAGAAACCCTTATGGCCCACATATATATCGAGAGTGCTCCGATTGGTGGAAACACAAAGAAACCCGACCAATCACCGTTCCTTTGGAGTTTTGGTCATCTGACTGTAATTCTAGTTATTCTACTAAAACAACGGAATTGGTTGATTTACGCGGAATATGGCTTACCACGGAATTGAAAATAATTTAGACTCTGGTTCATAAACTTATCACATCCGCCTTTTCCACAGATCTTTGCCTTCCCCACGGACCCGATATGGAAACAAAACTGTAATTTAAAGATTTCTCGGGTCCAAAATTTATAATAAATTTCGTGCACTTTTCGACACGATATCCATCGAATCTGCATTTTTCAAGCGGACGGCCCTGATCAACTGAGGTTATAACTAGATTTTATAACTTCTCGCATCTGATTTTGAATTAAACTTCATTCTTGTTATCCAAGAGACTACCGTTGGATCTGTTGCCTATTGATTGGACAGCTCAGATCTTCTCTGAAGTTCCTTGCGTTCAAAATCCGTCAACAGTTATAAAACAAATCATTTCTTTTAAATTTCTGCATTCTCCTTTATTTCCGTTATAACATAATATTTGATTTTTTTTTCGATACAACTGAAAATAAAATTAAAATAACAATGGATGCTACAACAAGAGACTTGGAATTAATCATAAAACAAATTAAAGGAGAGTATTCTGGGAATAATCCTAGACTTAGCCAATAAAGAGAAACTGTTCTAGATCTGATTAAGGAACTTCTTGAAATCGATTTTGCTGCTATTCCTAGGAAACAGAACATGCAAGCTTGCAGTCTTGCTACTTTTGCTAGCACTTGCAGATTACCTTTTCAGCCCAATCACCATTACACTGCAGAGGTAAGACACATACCTGTTATACCTGATAATCTGAAATATTGGCAGATTTTTTCACAAGATTCTCAAATCTATCATTTTATGAATGCCGAGGGAGAATTCCAAAATTGTAGCATAGATAGTGATTGTACAATAGATGACATCATAGATAGTGAGATAGATATAAATGTTGTAGATTTAAATAAACCCACTAAATTCACTAAAGTAGAAGTAGATAAATTAGGAAAAGTAGAACTAGAAGAAATATTCAACGATGATTATGAGATTTTAAACCTTAAAAATAACTTTTTGCCTAAGGGATTAGTCCCATTAGAATATTTTTTCGATTCAAATTTTGTAGCCAGAAAACAAAAAATGGAGCCTTTAAGATCAGACATAGAAGAATGTAACCTAGGAACAGAAGAAAAACCTAAGCTTATTAAATTATCCAAAGCATTACCTCCAGCTGAAAAGCTGAAATACATAAGTTTGTTTAAAGAATTTCAAGATGTCTTTGCCTAGAGTTATGAAGACCTCAATTCTTATGACACCAGCATTATTCAACATAAAATACCCATCAAAGAAGATCAAAAACCCTTCAAACAAAATCTTAAGAGAATTAATCCAGTTCTTATGCCATTGATAGAAAAAGAAGTAAAAAGGATGTATGAGGCACAAATCATAGCACCTATTAGATATTCATATTGGATCTCTAATTTAGTCACTACTAGAAAGAAAACAGGAGAAATTAGACTCTGTGTGGATTTTAGAAACTTGAACAAAGTATCATTGAAGGATAACTATACCCTCCCTAAAATGGACCACATTCTCCAGAGGGTAGTAGGGTCATCAAGAATTTCATTACTTGACAAATTCTCTGGATACAATAAAATCCTAGTCCAACCAAAGATCAAGCAAAGACTACATTCACCACTCCCTGGGGAACTTTCATGTATTAAAGATGCCCTTTGGATTGATGAATCTTGGAGCAACATTCCAAAGAGCAATGGACATAGATTTTGCAAAATAAATCCATGAATTTTTAGTTGTTTACCAAGATGATATCACAGTGTTTTTCCAAATAAGATAATGAACATCTAGATCATTTGAGAATATTATTCATAAAATGAAAAAAATTTGGCATATCCTTAAATCCTAAAAAGACACCTTTTGGGCTAGAAAAAGGTTAACTCTTAGGACACATAATTTCAAAAGAGGTCATTAGAATTGATCCACCTAGAATAGAGGCAATCCTAAACATCCGTCACCCTAGGAACATTAAAGAATTGTAATCATTCTTAGCTAAAATAAATTTTCTTAGAAGATTCATTTCTAACTTAGCAGAACTAATTAGAGAATTGAATAAGATGTTAAAGAAAGATTCAACACTTAAGTGTACAGTAGAGGCTAAGCAGTCTTTTGAGGCAATCAAAGAAGCCCTTACTAAAAGACCTGTCCTCATAAGTCCTAATTTCAAAAAATATTTTATGATTTTTTCTTTTGCTTCAGAACACACTATTGCATCACTCTTGTTACAAAGGAATGATCAGGGTTATAAGCAGCCTATTGCATTTTTCAGAAAATCTTTGAGAGATGCTACACTAAAGTATAATATAATGGAAAAACAAGCTCTGGCTTTAGTAAAAGCCATAAAGGATTTCAGAGTGTACATTTTATACTCACACCTTATTGCATATGTTCCAAATTCAGTAGTAAGGGACATTCTAACATAGAATGGGCCTGATGGAAAGAGAGGCAAATGAATTGCCACTATTTTGAAATATGATATTGAAATAAATCCCACAAAACTAATCAAAGGCCAAGGTTTAGTTTAACTCGTGACTAAATCAAACTGTTAGGCCTTATATATAAATTTCATTGGTGCTCTAGATGATCAGGAAGAGATGGCGACTCCAAAGATCAGTGAAGCTTTTTTAGATTCACCTTGGTATACATATATCATATTTGTTTTACTAAATTTACAAGCTCCTCCTGGTTTATATAGAACTAAAGGTAGATTCTTAAAAATGAAATCAATGAAATATTATATCATAGACAATGCTTTATTTTGGAAAGATAATGTTGGAATTTTGTTAAATTCTTTATTAAAAGATGAAGCTGACAAAGTCACGTAGGAATTTCATGCAGGAGATTGTGGAGGACACCTATACTAGAAAACAACTGCTTATAAGATTTTAAGAGAAGGTTTTTACTAGACCACCCTTTTTGCAGATGTCAGAAAATATGTGACCTCCTATCATAAATGCCAAATATTTGAAAGCAAGAAGAAACTCTTACCATTACCCCTCAAACCCATATCCACAGAAATCCCATTTCAGCAATGTGGTCTAGACTTCATTAGTGATATTCACCCATCCTCCTCAGCGCAACATAAATGGATTTTGACAACCACTGATTACTTTAATAAATGGATAGAAGCCATCCCTTCTAGACAAGCCATAGATTTTGTCATCATCTCATTCCTTGAAAACAATATCCTTTCAAGATTTGGATGCCCACAAAAGCTCATTACTGATAATGCAGTTGCGTTCAAATCTAAGAAGATGGTAGAATTTTGTAACAGATATCACATTACCCTTGGCCATTCCACTACCTATTACCCTCACGGAAATGGGCTTGCAGAATCCTTAAACAAAAGCCTTGTTAATATCTTCAAAAAAATGTTAGAAGTCAATAAGAAGAACAAAAACAAAAAGTTGGTTAATTCCTTATGGGCAGACAGACTCACTACAGAAAAGTCCATGGGTACATCTCCTTATAAACTAGTATATGGAATGGATGTTGTTTTTCCATCCTCTTTAGGACTACCAATGATGAAAATGATTCAAGAACTGTAGGTTGAATCCAATGATGTCCAAAGGAGGATAAATCAGACAATACATTTGCAGCAAACCATGGAAGAAATCTATGTCAAATCCCAAGTGATCCAAGATAAAATCAAAAATATTTTTGACAAGAAAACCAAAGCTGATAATTTTTACATAGGTGAAAAAGTAGTTAAATGGGGTTCCATAAGAGAAGAAAAGGCTAAACATGGTAAATTTGATTTCCTATGGCAAGGCCCTTATATCATTTATGGTTGCAGAGGTAACAATGCATTTTTCTTGAAGCAGTTAGATGGAACATATCTACCAGGTGGACCAGTCAATGGTAGAATGCTGAAGCATTACTTGTCTCGAGATTAACATTAGTTCATTTGTTTACTTTGCTCATTGTACATAACATTGCAAAGTTTAGATTGGATTGGATGATTATGTTTTGAGGTTGAAGCCTAAAGAGAAGGCGCTAAGCTTTGAATGGTGTAGCATTATATGTATGAATAAAGCAGATCATAGAAAATCAGTTACAAGGCAAGTACAGTCAAAGTCTCAAAGGCTACTCATCTTAAAGTTCTTGACATTTCACTAGG
This sequence comes from Pinus taeda, assembly GCA_000404065.3. NCBI lineage: Eukaryota > Viridiplantae > Streptophyta > Pinopsida > Pinales > Pinaceae > Pinus > Pinus taeda. Next base: position 9,442 of record APFE030781587.1, read on the forward strand.
AAATGTCATCCCCATGTGGAGCCACTGTTAGGGTCCTATAATAGTAGGATTCATAATTTTTGAATTGACTATGATTAAATCTTGTAATATTGTACATACTTTTGCTTTCTGCAAAATGTTTTCCCATATTAAAAATAAAATAAAAAATGTAAAGAGGATAAGTCCTAAAAGAAAAATCAAAGGACTAAAAGAAAAGGATCAAAAAAGAAAATAAAATATCAACCCCACCAAAAAGAGATAAAAAATAGATTTTGAAAGTGATGCAAATTCAAATTCCACTACTTTTTTATTTTCTTTACAAAATAAGATTATATAAAGCTTGTAAAAAATGCCACAATCCATGATGGTCAAATAGTTTAATCTTGATTCATTCATGCCAATAGATAGAGAATACAAATCTAGCCAAACAGTTTAATCTTGGCAACTCAGTAGTTAGGTAGAGAATAATAATGATCTCATCAGTTTAATCTGAGCCATTGGAAGTTATAAGATTAGAGTTAGATAGTTTTCTTATCAAAGAAAAAAAGTAAAGGGTCGGCAAGCTCAAATGCACCCAATGAATGAAGAGAAAATTTTAGGGTAAATAAAGGGTAGGTGAAAGAGGTTTTGGAATGCATATGGTTACTAGCTCAAATGCACCTCCATCATGCTTAATCCTATGTTTCATGTGCAGGAGGAATTACCAAAGAAAGAGGACATTCACAAAAGTCATATATTACTTTCGGGTATTTACCCTAAAATGTTCTATATAATTTTAGGCCTGAATACTAAAGCTCATTCACTAATTTCCCCTCTTTCACTAAACTCCTACGTGTCTAATTTATTAATTTCCCTTCATTTCCCCTTCATTATTTTTCATTCCTTAATATTTTTCCCCTTTTTGATTCCAAAGGACCCTTCCCTTTTCATTTCCCCTTGTAAAAATATCCCTTCCCCTTCATTTTACCTTTTCCCTTATTTTATCTCATTTTCCCTTATAAACCCACTAAAACCCCCTTATCCTAAGTTTTAAAAGTTAAAATGTATCGGGCCCCATTGAAAAACCTCCCCAATACCCTTTTAACTCATCCCAAATGTTTTTCTAAAACACCTGCTCTCGTATTCCCCAAACCCTTTATATTTTTCTAACCTATAGTTTTTACACAGTAATTCCGCCTTTATATATTTTACCCTCCCACTATATTATACCCCCGATCCCTAAAAACCTTAGCATATGGGTTATAACCCTCCACCGTATAACCCATGGTCTCCACTTCTATTTTAATACCTGCCACATCACTTATCCCTGGGCCCCATCAATCAACACCACGACTCATCCCTCATAACTCCGCCACACAATAACCCTCCGATCACCCACCTCCAAATCTAACAGCCCTCATCCCATATCACGCGCTCCCAAATCTGATCTTTAAAATCTCAAAAGCACAGGAGATTCATAGTTTTCCCTGCCCGCCTTTTTGTTATGTGGCAGCCCCACATTATATCGCGTCCTCAAAAAAAATACCACCTACCACTCAAAAGTAGTGCGATGAACCATAATACTGCCTCCTCGTGTAAGAAGAAACCGCCTACTGTTCAAACTTAATCTCGTGCCCAAAGGTTAACCACTATTGGTTAAAAACCAAAAAACTTCCCTTTCATTCTTTTCACTGTTATCCTGTTGCAAAGAACCTCTGTCGACCAATTCTAAAGCCCAGAAACTTTGCTTAACTGTTTTAACCCATTTATGACCAGAAGACACTGCAAACTCCAATTTGAAGCAGCGTAAAAACCATTAAAGCCTCAAAAATCCTCTGCTACCCCCAGAGAACCTGTCTGCATACCAAATCTTCGTTTTCCAGGTATTCCGGAAATACCAGAAGGCATATACTAAAGTTTTGCACAAAAATTTTAATAGGTTAATCAATTAAACTAATTAAAACCCTGACCAACCTAAAGAAAGCCACTATTGCATCCCAAACCCTTTCTACAAAATATGTTCATCTTTTCACACTATTTCAGAGGTCCTAAGCCTACTCCTTAAGCCACATAGTAATTAATTCAATAAAATAAACAAATCTATGGCTTCCCAAAGAATTCTTAATGCAAAACCACTACAAACTCCTCACCTGGATATTGGCCGTCAGAGATTTCCAGATCAAAGACACAACCTCCCCTAGCCATCTATTGAAACTCCATTGCTAGAGTAAAGACAAATTCCTCAACCAGAATGATGATATTTAGTTATGGGAGGTTAATTTACCCAAATACTTGTTCCCACAGGTATACCAGTTCCTGGAAATCATCCACTTATGCCAACTTTGTTATATCCCAAGTCAAAGAGCCATAGTCTCCCCTAACTAGCAGATTTTATTCACAATCACTGTAGATTCAATAAATGAAATGCTGCAGATACAGCGAAAGCCTAATGAAACCCCATTTTCCATTGAAAACCTACTTGATATGTACTTAAAGCTAGACCTCCCCAAGAGATCTCAAATTTTTCAAAATTTCATCCTACAAGAGGCTCATATTCCTATAGACAGTCCTCCATACTCTGCCACCATTTCTTTGAGAGGGCTAGATAGATTGTAACCATGTTGTCTTGTATTCTAGGATATACCACTGATGAGCATGTAGATGAGCCTATACTTTCTTTCCTTTCTATTTTTTTGCCTAGGCAAGCCCCCAGCTACAGTTTTCGATTTTTCCCAATTCTTAGCAGACATAA
>APFE030781605.1:12405-25098 GCA_000404065.3 Pinus taeda
TCCATGATACAGCTCCACCGGCCATCATAAAAATGTATCCTGATGTTGATTTGTGTGAATCAACACATCCAACAAAGTCAGAATCTGAGTAGCCAATTACTTCCAAGTTGTCCGTCCATCTATACATAAGCATGTAATCTTTGGTTCCTTGAAGGTACCTCATTACTTTCTTTGAAACTCTCCAGTGGTCTAAACCTGGATCACTCTGATATCGTCCCAACATTCCCACAACAAATGCAATGTCAGGTATTGTGCAGGCCTTAGCATATATTAGTCTTCCGACAGCATAAGCATATGGAATGTTCTTCATTTGTTCCCTTTCAAAGTCGTTCTTTGGGCATTGGTTCAAATTGAACCTATCACCCTTCACAATGGGAGCTACACTTGGTGAACAATCCTTCATCTGAAATCTCTCTAAAATTTTACTAATATAGGTTTCCTGTGACAGACCCGAGATGCCTCGAAATTTGTCTCTATGGATCTTAATGCCAATGACATAAGATGCCTCACCCATATCCTCCATATCAAAACTCTTAGAGAGGAATTGTTTCACCTCATGTAGCAAACCCTTATCATTGGTTGCTAGCAAAATGTCATCCACGTATAAAACAAGAAAACAAATTTTACTCCCACTAACTTTCAGGTATATACATTGATCCATAATGTTTTCTACAAAACCGAAAAAGAAATTACATTATGGAATTTCAAATACCATTGGAGGGATGCTTGTTTTAAACAGTATAATGACTTCTTGAGCTTGCAAACCAATTGCTCACCATCACTAGAGGGGAATCCTTCAGGTTGTTTCATTTAAACCTCCTCCTCTAGATCTCCATTAAGAAATGTTGTTTTCACATCCATTTGTTGCAACTCCAAGTCAAAATGGGCTACTAATGCCATAATAACGTGCAAGAAATCTTTCTTAGATACAGGAGAGAAAGTCTACGTGTAGTCGATTCCCTCTTTCTGAGTGAATCCCTTAGCAACAAGTCTTGCCTTGTATCTCTCAATGTTGCCCAATGAGTCTTTCTTTGTCTTAAAGACCCATTTACATCCAATGGATTTTGCACCATTAGGCAACTGAACAAGATCCCAGACTTCGTTACTCTTTATAGAATTCATCTCTTCCTTCATGGCATTGTACTATAGTTCTTATTCTTTGCAACTCATAGCTTGTGAAAATGACTCAGGATCATTTTCGGCTCCAATGTTGTAGTCAGATTCTTGCAGATACACAGCATAATCATCAGGAATTGTTGATCTCTTTGGTCTAGTAGATCTTCTTAATGTTGTACCATCATCTTCCTGAGAAGTATGTGGTTCAACTTGTTTTTCAAAAGTTCTTGGCAACTCTTGAACTACCTAATATACTGAAATGTCGTCAGCAGCTTGTGGAACTTCAACAATTGGTTGTTCACCACCAGTTTGTACTTGAGGGGTGTTGTGAACAATGACCAATCTATCACTTGAGGTGGAAAGTTGAAACTTTGAATGATCCCTCTCAAAAGCTATGTTCCTGGTTTGATCGCTCCTACTAATCAAGTCATTTTCAAGAAACTTTGCATTTCTTGATTCCACAATCCTAGTGCTGTGAGATGGACAATAAAATCTGTAACCTTTAGACCTTTCAGCATATCCAATGAAATACCCACTAATGGTCCTTGGGTCCAGCTTCTTCTCTTGTGGATTATATATTCTCACTTCAAACGGGCATCCCCAAACACGCATATGTCACAAACTCGGTTTCCAACCTTTCCATAATTCAAATGGCGTTTTAGGAACAACCTTGGTTGGAACTCAGTTTAATATATACATTGCCGTCTTAAGTGCTTCAGTCCACAAGGATTTAGGGAGATTGGAGTTGCTAAGCATACTCTGCACCATGTCCAATAAAGTTCGGTTTCTTCTTTCTGCTACACCATTCTGGTCGGGTGAACCAGGCATGTTGTATTGGGCAACAATCCCATGCTCTTGAAAAAATTTAGCGAATGGCCCAGGTGCTTGTCCATCTTCTGTGTATCTACCATAATATTCTCCACCTCTATCTGATCTCACGATCTTAATTTGTTTGCCGCATTGTTTCTCTACTTCAGCCTTGAAGATCTTAAAGGCATATAATGCTTCGCTCGTTTTATGAAGCATGTATAGATACATATATCGTGAGTAATCATCTATAAAAGAGATGAAGTATCTCTGACCATCTGAGTCCATGTCTGGACTACATATATTAGTATGTATGATCTCTAATATGTCCGAACTCCTATTGGCACCTTTTTTTGACTTGTTGGTCTGCTTTCCATTTATGCAGTCCACACAAGTCTCAAAATCAGTAAAATCCAGAGTATTAAGTACCCCTTCATTTACCAATCTTTTAATTCTTTCTATGGAGATATGACCTAGTCTCTGGTGCCATAATTTAGAGGAATCTTCATTAATAACACATATTTTAGTGCCAGTGTGAACATGCGTTGAATCATAAGTGACATTGCTTTGTAAATTAATGCAGTAAAGACCATTAGACAAAATACCATTCCCAACATAATCAGATTTATAAGATAGACTGAAAGATTTTTCTGAAAAGTTAAAGGAATATCCAAAAGGTACAAGGCTTGAGACTGAAATCAAGTTTCTAGAAAAACTTGGAACATAAAAGGTCTTTCTAATTCCAAAACAAAGCCACTACTTAAAGTTAAATAACATGTTCCTATAGCTTCCACATGCGAGCCCATCTTATTTCCTGATAAGATGCTTTGCTCACTTCCCACCGACTTCCTTAGGTTTTGTAAACCCTGCAAGGAATTCGAAATGTGAATTGTTGATCTAGAATCAATCCACCATGTGTTAATATTGAAGTTAACCATATTAGATTCATAACAAACAAACGAGATTAAATTACCTTTGTCTGTAAGCCATTTCTGAAATTTGACGCATTCCTTCTTCATGTGTCCCTTCTTTTACAGAAGAAACACTTGGAATCCTTCTTGATATCGGCTTGGGGAGGTACTTTACCTTTCCCTTTCCGATTGGCTTGAGATTTGCCCTTTCCACGCATTGCCAGCATTGCACTTTCTCCCAGTTCCATCACCAGTCTCTCTTCCTCTTGAACACACATGATCATGATTTCATTTATTGACCATTTATCCTTATGTGTGTTGTATGAGATTTTGAAAGGTCTGTATTGGTGCGGAAGGGTGTTCAGGATGTAGTGCACCAGGAAGGACTCTGATATTTCAACCTCGAGTTTCTTCAATTGAGCCACAGTGTCCCTCATCTACATGATGTGCTCACGCACACCTTTCACATTGGTGAGCCTTAGGGATGAGAACTTCATGATTAGGGTGCTTGCTAGTGCCTTGTCTGAAGTGACGAATTGATCATCAATGGCCTTTAGCAAGTCTCGGGCTTTTTCATGCTGATCAATAGAACCACGAATGCCAGCTGAAATTTTAGTCTTAATGAACATCATGCTTAGGCGATTAGATCTCTCCCATCGTTCATAAAGTGTGATGTTTGCTGCAGTGTTGGTATTAGTGAGTGTCGGTGGTTCATTTTTCCTAATAGCATAGTCTATGTCCATCCACCCCAAATGAAGGAGAATCCTTTCCTTCCAAACCTTATAGTTATCTCCCTTAAGTTTAGGGATATCACAACGAATTTAAGAGAAATTTGCAGATTGTACAACTATATAAAATTAAAGATCACATGCTTAAGTTAAAAATTGAGGCCTAAATAAAATTTCATGTTTTACCAATGTAAATCATGCTCAAAATTGAATCTAATGACATAAAAATTGCCTGTGGGCCAAATTTCTAATTCAAGCTGATTCAATTATTATTTATGATAGAATTTGTCAAGTTATTCACTTAAAATATAATCCTAAAGGATATATTATGATTTATAATTTGATATAAATTATATCTTAATTTTGAACTTTATGATAAAACTATTGGTTCATAATTCTTGTGGGTAAGTTATGAATATTTTATCCTAATTAATTACATAAATATAATAAAAATTCACGTGGGATAAAATTTATTATATTTAGTATAATTAATTACAATTTAATGTCTACATAATCTTTATGTGATCCTAACCAATCATAATATATAATATTATTTAATTAGAGATGTTGTGGCTATTCTCTAATCAATTAAAATTATATAGATCACTAGACATTATTTATTATAAATTGCATAAACAAAAATATACATAGTACTTCACATTTCATGCTACGTGAAATCGCATATACACATTTTAATATGAAGCAATTTAAAAATATGGAAAGCAGAAACAATTACCGCACTGACCAAACACTTAAAAATTTACTTATAAAATTATAAACATTTCTTTAACCAGAGTAAAAAACAACGTTTGATGAAAAGAATAAGTTAAAATGACATTTTATATAAACTCCATATGACTCTACACTAATATAACCAGAACTATAAGAGAACTATAAGTGACATAGTATGAGTAAAAACTCCAATAAATATCAGTATTACTGTAAATGACGACTTTAATTCCTCACAAGATAAAATAAAATTAAAGCAATAATTCCTCACAAGATAAAATAAAATTAAAGCACCGTTGTAAATTTGTACACACCAAGCCAGAGATAAAATTATGCTTTGATACCAAATGATAGATAAACAATGATTCTTAATGCAGAATAATTACTTATTCTAAAGAATCGTAAAAACTGGATGCCCAAGAAAACTTACCTCCAGCCATTGGTGCTTGCTCACACTCCCAATTTGCTGTTGTACGGGATATTGGAAACGCTGAAATAAAGTTGCTCGATCCTCTACTTGGCGCTTGAGGAAATTGACGAAGATTCAACTAAAATTTTTGTATGCGCCTTCCATATTTTAGGGGTCCAATTGTAAAAGGGTCACACTATTTTACAGGTGGAAGGGTTTTAGTTTTTGAACGGAGGAACTTGTTTAACTCATGAAATGACATGCGGCCTTTTGAATAACATTGATTCGCAATTTCCTCTCAGAAGATTTGAAATACTATAATAACAAGTTGCAAGAAAAAGAAGAGGGATGACAGCATCAGCGTCCCTTCTCGTGCATGAAGAATCATCGCTTTCTGTCAGAACTCACAACAACAACCCTATATATACACACACGTAGGCAACTTCGTATTGACTTAGTATACTACTGGAAGGTTATTGAAATGACCCTGAAACCATTTAAGAACGCGTGCATGAAAAACAAACATCAGCAAGCTGTCCACAATCGAACAACATCAAGGATCATGCCTAAGAAAAATACGGCAAAGCAAATCGCAGAACTGTTATGAGGAGAGATAAATGCCCAAATAGAGAGCGCTCCTGTTCATCAAGCTGTGAAACGTAATGGAGACAGGAAAAAATTACTGCAGAAAATCTGAAGGCACTTCCAAGCTCTGCTCTCTCAACTTGATGGTGTAAAACTGAAGGGGATTGAGATAGTGAGCTTGGGGACCAAACAGAAGTATATATAGCCAAGCTTCTGTTGGCTATGTGTCAGGTGTTCCATAGATCATGGTAGACAAATCCAGATAGAGTAATGGACCACTTCAGAAGCTCCCAACAAGAAATTAATTAACTGTAGTTGATTTCCGTAATTTAAGGAAATTACTGTAGTTGGTTTCCAGAAATTAAGGAAATGACTGCAGTTCACTTCCGTAATTGTAGGCAGCAGTTGGGAAAAACTTAATGGAGCTTAACAAATTCTACATCCACATGGAATCCAAAAATGGGAGGTGAAGGAAGATAATGCCCTACGATATGGTTGTCGAAAATAAGATACATATTTGACCACAACTTCTATCCCAACGAAAGTATATAAAAGCGTTTGAGTTTACAGGAATTATTAAAGGTGTCTCTTATGGATTTTGTGGCATATAGGTCGAAGATTGAGGCCTCACTCACTATATCAACAACGCACTTTTGTTCTTGATATCGGGTTCTCGCACCACATTTACACTTGGCGATAGTGGTAGCCCTTGACACTTCTAATTTCTATGGGAGTAGAAGTATTTCAGTTTGGTTGATCATCCTTTCAAAGTTTAGATTAACCAATAGTCTTCCATTCAAATATGTCTTTTTTGATAAAGGTAACATTCATTTATTTGGTTTTGGGAGTACATTTGGATCCAAGAATTTAAACTATTGGAAAATGGCAGATGGAGTATTAGAATTACTAAACAATATGATATTTTCTATTGTTGAGGACACAATCAAAATCAACAAAACCACTCTTTCTCATATTAAATTATGTCTACAAAATGCACAAGAAAAGATAGAGTTTTTGCAACTCAAATCACAAATACAACAAGATGAAATACAACAGCATAGACATCATTCTAAACTTGTTTTTGTTTAGAACAATCCTTTGTTTGAGTTTGAGACAAATCCCATCAGTTGCCAGAAACTAATGAGATTAGTGGGGTTGAGGTTGATTCATTGCCTAATGCAAGAGCATATTTGCACATAAATGCATAAATTCAACTTGCACTTCTTGAGTCGATCATAAGATCTTGGGAAGAGCTTGTTAACAATAGGAACAAAATTGGCCTTGGATATGACAAAGATGTGTCCTTTCATATTCCAGATTATTCAAATCCCATCAAATTTCAGAGTGACAGATTTTTCAGGACAACTCAACTTCATTTGTTCTTACTCCTCCTCCACAACCACAGATTGTAAAAGGCCAAATCGAGTTGGCCATGTGAAATATTATTGTTTTTATCTTCACTTGTGTGCCTTGTCATAAAAATACTCATTATTCAAATAGATGCTTCAGAAACAAGCCTCCTACAAGAACGAAGATTCACCTTGGATCGGTCGTTTCTTGGCAATGGGCTTCAATAGCCAAGAAGATATTTCAGTCATGCCACTAAATTTGTTCTCAGGTATTGGCACGTCTTGTAGTTGAGATTTCTTCATCTTCTCACCTTGTATTTGATAGGGGGAATTGATGGACAACTACAAGCTTCAAAGATAAATCAAGTGATACTGAGCCATATCCTGAACTTGCTACTTGAGCCTAGAGCCAGAGTCATCCAGACCCAGATTTAGAGTTGTAGCCAAAGAATTCCATGAGCATGCACTTTGGTTGGAATACTTCCTTAAACCACCGTAGGTTGAGACCTAAATGGTCTCCTTTTTCAAGAATATCAGGGAGCGCTTCCACCAGCATAAGTCTTTAGCTTCTAGCCAGATTTAGAATTGTTCCAAAGTTGGTTGAGACCTCAATGGTCTCCCGCCTATTTTTGGTTTGGGGTATTCTTTAAAAACCACCTTTCAAAGCATTAGGGAGTATTTGATCTAGCAGAAGACTTCAACTTCTAGCCAGATTTATGGAACTGTTCCAGGAACTGCACTAAGTGTTGCAGTGTTGGTGGTTATCCTTAAACCACTGTTGGTTTAGACCTTGAGTTCTCCCACCTTATATTATCATTTCAAAAAGCATAACCAACCAATTTTTGCCATGCATCTTTTGAATTTTTGTATTATAGCTCTCTTCTTGGACTCATATATACCCCTTCGGATTAAGGGGGTAATGTTGGACACCTAATCCACTACGGGTTTTGGGTGTGGAATATGAAGAGTCATTAGAGTCCAAGAGACCACTTGGTATAACATGAAAACCAAGGGTCATTAGACATTACATAAATTGTATATCATTGTGAATAATATATATTCAATGCTGATCTAAAATATGTCCATTTTTTGTGTTGTTTAACAATTAATAAAAGCAAAATTACAATATAGCAAATTGAACTGAATCCCTTTATTATTTTTATTACTTTTTTAATTAGATCCACATCGTGTTTTATTTTTATCCAATATTTCATTTTATATCCACTACAACATCTCCTCTGTATTAAATTATAAAGTGCCTTAGACAGAGTAATAAAAAAAATATTGCAAATAATTTAAATATAACCATCTTGCCAAAAATTGGCTTACAAATCATTTTATTTTTTGCAATTCACATGCTTAACCAAAGAGCCTATCCACAACTTAATATCATTACTTATAGAGATAACATTTGGGTAAGTTTCAATTCTTACCACATTAGTGTTGGACTTCCTTCATTCCTTTGTTTAGGGTTTCATTAAGTTGTACTAACATATTTTAGGTAGTTATGTTTATATATTTATGTCAATAGGCATGTCTATTTCGGAATAGGGTTTTCATAATTTTAATTTAATTGTCAATAATTATTAGGTGGATGGTAGAGATTTAACTTTATGGAATAATCTAGAATATTCTTAGTGGTATACACAAAATAAAGGTTGAGATTTATCTCCAAAGTAGTTATATCATTTTTGTTTTTTAATTAAATTGATTAATTAAAGAAAAAATTGTCATAAGAACAAGTGTCATACAAAACAAGTTATGTTTTTTTGGGCATATGGTATTGATAAACCATGGTATTGTAAAAAAGTCTATTTACATATTAGGACTTTCCATGGTAAAGTGGAGGTAAATCTCCCTGAATAAGAATCTTGTTCCATGTTTTTTCAAATGTATATATGTTTAACTTATATATTAATTATGTTTATAACTAATTATAACAATTTAAAAATAAAAGGGGTGGCAAGAAGGGGAGGGATTTTTATAAATCCAGATGAATATACGAAACTCAAGTTTGCTTGAGACTTAGGGGCAAAAATTGAATAACTTAGCAGAGATGTATGGTTTTTACTGAAAACTTCAGTTGGTTAAGGAGCGTAAAATCTCTTCCATTTTCATTACAAGTGACTCCATCATCTTAATTCACTACTTCCATTTAAGATCTCTTCCTAAGAACAATCTTCTTAAGGCCCTCCTCCACTAAATCAATGGCATCCTAGAAGCTATCCCGTCAAATTCCTTTTCCATATCCTGCGAGGGCAGAAGAAAGAGGCAAATGGTCAAGAAAATTTAGCCCGCCATCTAGAAATGGAAAATGCAAGGTAAATGGCTCTACAGGATGGAGAATAATTATGAATTATCACTACACATCTTATATCCTTGCCCTCTCGTATAGAAAGGAAGAAGCTAAGATTGTTAGGAACAAGGTGGAAAATTATTGTTGCATAACCATGGTGGTCTGATCTATATATAGGAGGCACAATGGAGCGCTCGGCTTAAAAACTCGATTGGTGTGGCAGACTTCATGCATGCTCTTCCTGAGGTTATTAATGTCCAGCATGCATTGAGAGTTGGCAAAAGAAGCCTGCGTCCCAAATCATTAAACTAGATGCTCGATAAGATGGAAGTTGGGTGGATTATCCCCACGGAAAAGGACAAGGTGATCTATCATGGTGCGTGGGAAAATATTGCTTTTGAACCTACATCCATGGAAGTTGACTTCAACTCCACGTCACAAGTCTTTAAGAATGGCAACATAAACTGTATCGTAGGCAACCAGACAGATCAACACAAGAGGAAGGAAGATGGGGTTGTATGTCATTTTAAATCCCGTACCTTTCACCACACTCTTAGAGACAAGCAAGGCATTTCTTAGCCTATTGATTTCCCAATCAATATTCTATTTTCTCGCATTTACGCAGTCAATTCTCTTGGGAGCACTACTATGTGCCTTCATCTGTGTATGTCTCTTGGAGGTAGTGTTCAAATCAAGGTAATTTCCTTCTTTGGGACGATCAATTCGGCATAATACACCACTCATTGCATGTGGATGCACAGGAATCCAATCGACGTGAAGTTTTTTTTTTTTTTTTTCACACGGGGTAGGTCCTCGTTAAAGAATCATATTACAATCGTATTGTATAATATACAGTCACATCAACGCTTCATTAACAGTCATCAAATCGTTCGGAATAAGCCAATATCCGTCAAAAATACGCCAGCAACTGCTACGCCGCAAGAATAGAACGTGGTCGGGTACGTAAAAACGACTTCCCCAATACTAAACCATGCACCTCAAGTGCCAATCTACGTGAAGTTGTCAAAACTATCGGGGGCTTTTTGCTAGCGACATCACCATCCATAATTGCCATCACACTGCCTAAGTATCTTGGTCAATTTTTTTATTTGTTTAGTGTGCTTAGTATCAGATTTTGTGGCCCCTCTCTCCTTCAACGAATTTTTAGTCTTTATTGCAACACTCACGTAAGGAATAGAATGGACCACGTTGGCCCTTTCCACTGTGAATTTTTCCCTCATTCTCGAGTGACCCTACATGGAGACCTCAACGACCCTTGTCAACACATCATCTACCTATCAAACATAATTGCTGAGTTGGATGAGAAACTCCTTAGTCAACAAGAAGAACTGCCATGCTGGAGGAGGAAGTAAATTGGCTGTGTAGTTATCAAATTGACCTGCAAGCTAAAATCCAAGGTCATCAAAACAAAATCAATTTAATGGGAGACGAGATGGAGGTTCTTCGCAGGAAACAAGTAGGTCAACAAGCCAATCGAACCCATGAAGACAATAAGAGCACAACTAGTAGTGCCCCCGAAGATCCCTACAAAATGTCTATTAGCCCCCTTGTTTGAGTTATGACAGTCCCTTGTAAATGCATTTTGTTGTGCGGTCGATTTTTTTCGAATCTATAATACCAAAAAAATTGGTTTTGATTTCAGTTATAGCAGATACAAATGTCTAGAAGTTAATTTTGAATTTATGCTCTTTGCATGTCAAGAAGACTATGCTCTCTTGGACTCAATGTAAATTTTTCTTCTTTTCCAAGAGCGATTGGGGAGCAAATTTAATGAAAATTTCTCATCATTACTGTAAAAAAAAAAATTAAAAATAAAGTTATAATTTAATTAGTTTAATGATTTTTTTAAATTTCAACTATTTGAGATGTATTATGAAAGAAGTGTTTTGATGTTTACTATGGATTGATGGGTATTAACATTTATCAACCATTTAATTTATATGGTTGCACTAGTTATATTGTTAAATTAATTTAACAGTTAAGAATATATAGTTTATTTTTAAAAATTATAGTTTTAGTTGCATATAGAGCTTCTCTATAGCCCAATATAGGCCTCTCTACAACCCAATATGGGAGACATGTTGTCCCCTAACATTACATTTAAAAAGAGTAAAATAATAATTTAAATTAACAAATTAAAAATAGTAATAACAAAAGAATTTAATGTCATCCATAATTAAAATACTTCAATTTGCACCTTAATTTTAAATAAGTTTATATAGAGATATAAAGTAATTGAAACTAAAAAAAATAATTTACCTTTTTAGTATAAGGATTTCTTCACTACTTGATATGGAGATGTGTAAAAAAAAATAAAATTACTTTTTAGTAAGAGGAAGAAATGTAATTTCTTCACTACTTAATATGGAAATGATAGGAAATAGTATTATATATTATGTTTAGTTTTTATTTAACCTGCTATTAGTTTGCTTTGACAAAAAAAAATTGCATTTTTCTCCATAATTTAACATTACAGATTAAATTTTATAATATTTTAATATATTTATTTGAATTTGATTGGTTCACTCTTTATTTTACAATGATTACATTGTTGGTTAATTATACATTCAAATCTTTGGTTGTACAAATTAGCATTAAGTCACCATTTAAATTTCATTATCACCTTCTTCAATCATATCGATGTCATATTTAAAGGCTATACAACTCAATTTTTTATAAGAAGAGGACAAATATTTTTCTTCATGTGATTTTCGCCGAAACTCTTCTTATAATTGATATGGATCACAGAAACCTCAATTCTTCTTATAATTGATATGGATCACAGAAACCTCAATTCGATAACTCAATTTTTTTTTAAAATTATTATTGTGGATAAACCATATTCCATTATCACCTTTTTAAAACATATAGCTGTCATCTTTCAAGGCTACGTAACTCGATTTTTTTAAACTTATGGTTGCGAGGATCAACAATACCAAGACCTAAATTATTTTTCATTACGCATTGCAGTGATTACAAAAAACGAAATGTAAATTTTCGAATTGATTTTATATTAATTACTAAACCAACTTGTCAAGTATGTCCAATATTTGGTTGATTGATGATTTAATTTGTATATTTTTAATATTAATACTGTAAACACAAGCATCGAGGCATTTAATTTTTTAATAATTTATAAATTGACTATTAATGTAAATCTTACCTTGTTGAAATTAACAATGGTGTGACGTGTGTCATATCCAATGAGTTAGCAATGTTCTTCAAGGATTTATGGAGTAATATTTTTTCACAATAATAATTGTTATAAGCATATTATGCTCTGTTGTAATTTAATAATATATAAAAATTATAAATTTGGGTAGTATATTTGGACAAGTTTTATTGTTTTATAGAAAAAAATAGAATTAATTTTTTTATTTAAATTTTAATAATAAATTTGATTAAAAAAATTAAACATATAAATTAATATTTTGAAGTCTTGTTGGTTATTTATT
The DNA here is from genome assembly GCA_000404065.3 of Pinus taeda. Classification (NCBI taxonomy): domain Eukaryota; kingdom Viridiplantae; phylum Streptophyta; class Pinopsida; order Pinales; family Pinaceae; genus Pinus; species Pinus taeda. Next base: position 24,812 of record APFE030781605.1, read on the forward strand.
ACACTTGAATGTTAGCTTTTTTTGTTCTACTATAAGTTCTACTGCACAAGATGAGTTTTGTCCATTTCAAGAAATTTTACAAAATTTGCAATTTGAATAACGAGGTTTAAGAAGGATATAACTAATTTCTATACGAAGTCAATGTCCCATCTCAACAAGAGACTGTGACAAAGTGTGTTTATTTAGGTTTTTAAGTGAACTAACAATATTTTGTAAATCTTATTGATAATCTTTTTAATGTTTATATGATTTTTTATTCTTTGAAATTAGATTTTTTAATATATTGT
>APFE030781605.1:25721-92881 GCA_000404065.3 Pinus taeda
TTTATATTTTAATTTAAATTTATATAAAATACAAGAAAAGACTATTGCTCACAAAACAAACTCAACAACCTTTTATATACATAAATATTTCTAAAGTGTACATGATAATTACAAGTGACATTAGGGAATCATATCTAAGCAAGCATAGTAGAAGAGCACCATATCCATGCATGTCATCATCAAAATAAAAAATTTACTTTCATTTAGCTATTTTTATTAATTTAACTATATTTGATATCCCCTTAAAATATAAATGTTTGTCCAACTTTTCCCATTGCATAAGTTTCCTTGTGGAAGAACTCCATAACATTTCCTAAATTTGCACACACCAACCAATCCTGTTTGTATTCAACAAATTCTCGTTGTTTAGTAGTTTCAAAGTTGAGTAAAATTTGTTGATTAAAGTCAACACAATGGTGTTGTTTCAAATTTGGCACCTTCACTAATCAATATTGGCCTGATAGACTTATGTCTTTTTCTCATTTTTAAATCACATTTTAGAATTTTTAAAAGGACCAAAAAGGGAATTTTAAAAAAATCATTAGAATGTTGATATAGAATCTAAACAAAATGTATGTTGTTAACTTGGAAAACTGACCCAAATTTATAATATATAAAATTTTATACAAACTATCCATTTTTAAAATTTAGGTTAAATATCTACGAATTCCAAATCCACAATGGTTTATGTGAAGTTTTCTCTTCTCTTTGTTTTTCATGGTGGGAAAACCTATCATAAACTAACAATTGAATAGTCATCATTGGATATTAGAATAGTCCTTATTGGTTGCTATCCACCAATGCATGTTCATCACCAAAATTTGTATTAAAAGAAAATTCATAAAATGGGGTATATCAATGAAGGGAAAATAATTAATAATTTGTTATAAAAATCTTGAGAATTTACATTGCATAACTTGACTCTGTATAATTAAATATAGTCCCCCTTCTTCTTCCTTTTCTATTATTACCTATTTTTCTTCTAGTTTTGGTTTACAGTTTCTACATGCATTTATATAGGCTTCCATTTTTCCAAATCTTTATAGCCTTTTACTTTAATTTAGCTATATTTAAACTAGGGCAGGTACTAGCTACTATGTAGCTGTAATTCATTCTACATTTAATTTACATGTGATATTTAAAAAAAAAAAAAATATTTTACTGTGAACCATAAGTAAAATATTTCAATGTCCATATTAAATAACATAATTATATATACTTATATAAAGGAAAATAAAGTGATTTAAAAAAAAAAATAATAAAAAATAAAAATAAAAAAATTATTATATTTTCACTTTCCATAACTAGGGAGATGTACAATTTATTTCATTTTTAATATGGAGTTGATTTTTTTTACAGGTGGGAAAACCTGTGAGTGTCATAACTCAGTTGTGAAACTAGCAGTGAGGACAACCATCTCTGGGTGCTAACCTAGGGAGATGTACAATTTATTTCATTTTTAATATGGAGTTGATTTTTTTTTACAAGTGGGAAAACCTAAGAGTATCATAACTCAGTTGTCAAATGAGCAGTGAGGACAACCATCTCTGGTTGCTAACGGCTAATGGAGGCTGACCCATCACCTTTAATCAAGGAAAACTAGGCCACCTAGAATAACCAGCTGGTGGTTCGTAACGGGGTAGGCTTATCAAGGAAAATTAGGCCACTTGGAATAAACAGCTGGTGGTTCGTAAGGGAGCATGCTTTCACTCTTGTGAGTCTTGGGCCGTTAACATGTTTCCTTAGGTACGAGGAAGAAGAACTTTTAGCCAAGGAGAAGCACTTTTAGGGCATACTCCAAGCCCATTTTAATATGGAGTTGATATATAAGATTTTAAAAATATCAATAACAAAAAAAAAAATAATGTGGCTTATAAATAAAATATTTCAATAAGTAGATTAAGTAAAATATTTTAACATGAAACATATATAGAGAAGGATTGAGATAATTCTTATTCCATTAATCGTTGCTTTCTATTTCAAAGTATGAGGGATATTTGTTATTCTTTCAATGGTTAATAGGATTTGATGTGTAATATTTTAGAAAAGATTAATAATAAAAATAATTAAATGTATGCATACAGAAAAAATATGAGGGGTCTGTTTTAATATTTTAAATATGGAGAACTTGAATTATAAATAAAATATTTCAATGTCAACTACATAGAGAATAGTATACTAGCGTAGATCCATCTTAACTCCAGATCTACAAAGCCGCTCAAAGGGATCAAAATCTCTTGTCACTCTAAAAGTTATTTGCATCTCAAGAGTTCACTCTAATTATACACTCTTATCTCAAAAAAAAAAAATCCATGCATCAAAGTTATATACTTTATTTTATTTATTCATAAATAAAATATAGAGTTTTATATTTTAATAAGAAGGAAAAAATATTTTTTAATTAAGAAAAAAATTAGTTAATAAAATGTACAATTGATAAATAAATATATTGTTAAAATATTATATATCTATATATATATCTATCTATATATATATATTATATATATATATATATATATATATATATATATAATATATATATATATATATATATATATATATATCACCCAGATGCAGGTGATTAATTGGAAATTAATGAAGATAAGACAGGAGAATGGTAAGCGGCCGAGCCACATGGCCACCCGCGTCCTCCTCCATGCCAATTTATGGCACAACATCGTCAACCTGCAGACACCATTAATCTGGTGCTTAGGTCGAGACGGCTGCAGCAGGCTTAAGGCCATGGCAAACACTGGCCAGAATTCATTCTCCCCCTCCCCGCTTAGATGCTCTTGCCTCCCTCAAGCTGAGGAGTTGAAACCCGCACAGTCACAGGGCGACGTTGCTAGCTTCTCAGCTACGTGGATTTGGGAAATGGCATCCATTTCACCCAAACCACTCACTGCGTTTTGAATGCCACCCAAAACACCTCTGCATCCAAGCTAAAAAACATTAGTAATCCCATAGTGAACTCTACCTCACCAGCTACTCATTCTGAATATACCACTGACATCCCAGCCCAAATATTTAATCGCCCACCTGCCGGACACGCAATGACGTGGCTTCGCCATAGGATGCGCAACAGACGCGGTAGCAGTCACGGTCGTAGCATTCGCTCAACCTCACCGCCCACCCCTAAACCGGAGACCCCTTCCTCCTCCCCTTCTTTTGATCAGTCCAGAGGTCATCTCTTTGGCAAATACCCGAATACCCGTAGTGGTAGAGGTCGAGCATAGGCTTATGAGGCCAGAAGAGCGAGCACTGCCACCCAAACGACTGGTCCTCCTAACCCCTCTCACTCTTCTTACCACACTAACCAGTTTCGTTTTCACAGCACGTTGCATCGACGCGCCATTATTGCCACTATCACAGTGGCATTCATCGAAGATTTGAGTCAGCAGGATGAGCAAGCTACACGGACCCAAGGACCTGAACCAGAGAAAGGGAAGACCAGCAAGCAGAAGAAGGCTGAGGAGACCCAATACACAAGAGTTGGAGAAAACACGGACAGAAAGACAGCTACGCTCAGGCACAAAGATGGTCATGGCAGCACCCTGCATGGCGAGGAAATGGCTAGTGGCAAGCATGCAGTTGATGGTTGCTTGGGTGACACGTAAGAGGTCAGTGGCAACAAGGGTGGCACATATGCAGCGGTGGCGGAGTGGGATGACTATGGCTGTCGAATCGAGGAAGAGCCGATGGACTGGGATGACTATGGCTGTCGTGTTGTGGAGGAGCCTCCACCAGATGCCTAGTGGGCTCCGCTTGACAGCTGTGCAAGCCAGGTTCCAACTTTTTTATTTTTTCATAGGGCTATTTCCTAATATTTTTTTCAATCCACGTGTTTCATTTTGATTGGATCTTACTCAGGACCCCTGTGTGGGCTTTACTTGTTTTTGTTTATGAATTGGGACCCCTGTGTGGGCTTTGATTTTGGGTACACTCAGACTGGCTTCCCCTCAGTGGGTAGTCATGTTTTTGGGTTTTTGGTTTCATAACTGATATAACTATGTTCAGCACCACAGAGGTCAGAGCCTCGATGTACTTTTACCTTTTTCATTTTATATTTTGATGTGATATATAAAAATAAAATAATATAGTTTATGAAAATAAATTATAGTGTTTGGAAATTAACATCAAACAAATTTGGGCCTGGAGTATGCTCTAAAACTACTTTTGCTTGGATAAGAGCTCGTCTTCTTCAAATGTATGGAAACAAGTTAACCACCCAAGACCCAAAGGCATTTGGCAGGAGTGAAAGTCTGCTCCCTTACAGACCATCAGCGGGAGGGTTATTCCAGGTGGCATAGTTTTCCTTGAATAATAGTGATAAGTCAGCTTGCATTCGCGGTTAGCAGCCAAAGATGGTTTTCCTCAGTGTGGTTTGACAACTGAGTTATGATAGGTTTTCCCACCTATGAAAAAAGTGTCAAACAAATTTGATATTAAAATAAATATTTTCATTAAAAGCAATATTATTCTTCAAGGGTCCGAGGAACGAGAGGGGTTATCCTTTGCCTCGAGGAACAATAGAGACACAATTTACTTGGGGTTTGGGTATCGCAACAAGCCTGCTCCCTTATAGACCACCAGTGGGTTATTCCAAGTGGCGTGGTTTTCCTTGAATAATGGTGATAAGTCAGCCTGCATTCACGGTTAACAGCGAGAGATGGTTGTCCTCACTATGGTTTGACAACTGAGTTATGATAGGTTTTCCCACCTGTGAAAACAAAACATCAAACAAATTTGATATTAAGATAAATATTTTCATTAAAAGCAATATTGTTCTTCAAGGTTGCCAGGAGCAAGAGGGGTTATCCTTTGCCTCAAGGAACAATAGAGACACAATTTACTTGGGGTTTGGGCATCGCACCTAACAACCAGGAAAAATATTTAGCTCTTTGGTGTAGGTTTTAACCCTGTACAGAAATTACCTGCAAATTAATTCCTAAAATAGAAAAAATATACAATGGCGAAAACATAACATACAATGAGAAAAAACCAGGAAAATTAGATTTGATTTTCATTATATTCCTTTCAATATTACAATATATTATATACATGTCAAAGCATTGATAAAAGCCAATCCATTAATCTTGGATTAGAACATAACTGTAGTTCCCTTGATCGGATCTACAAAAAATCATGGGGAAAACCATCATGCTAAAAACCATGCGCAAAACCATGGGTGGATTTGCCCATCATCCTTGGGTCCGTTCACCATCCTTGTGTCCACCACTCATCCTTGGGTTAGCCCAACCATTATTTGGTTTGCCTAAAAAAAATTATGGGACGCAACACTTGGTATAATGTAACAATACGTGGTACTAGTAATGGAAAGAATATAACACATACCCAACATTTGGCAGGGATTAGAATTGATGATAGAAAGGAAAATATCGAAACTTATGGTGTTTGGAGATTTAATGATTGTAATATGAAGGGTGTGGGAAGCAAGGGCATCACAAAAGTTTGTTCTTTCTCCTATATTGCAAAGGATTCTTTTACAAAACCCAGCATTTTGAACAAATCAACTTCTTCCATGTATATAGGCAATTGAATACCATTGTTGACATATTGGAAAATAAAGGGGTTACGCTGGAACAAGGGTCTCTATAATGGAATAAAAGGCTAATAATAACCTCTTCCTTACCATGAAACAAATTGTCAATTTATATGGCCAAAAATCTTCATGTAAAGGTGTCGGTAGCCAAATCAATTTTCAAAAACATAAGGTGGAAGACAAATTACTCAATTACCTTAGAAATCAATGGACCTAGGCCCACACTCCAGTGACTTTAATGAAGGAATGACAACCCCCATTTACTTCTCAGTCGGGAAGATCAATGAGCAAGTGCCATTGTATAAATCATTGCAACATATGGCATAGGAACGAAGCCTCACATAAGCACAAGTGGTCGCAAAATTTAATATCTGAAGGTGGTACTTGGAATGAAAAGGCAGGAAGTGCATTGGCAATATTACTGCATTCAATAATCTTCATAAAGTAATTAATCCCCCTATCCCTATGTATAAACTATCAGTGTTCTCACCCCAATGGGGGTGGATGAGCGTGACATTAATAGTGTGGCAGGGAGCGGTTCTGACCCTCACACATGATGATGCGAAGACACGTGCAAAATTCCAAGGACAAGTGTTTGGGGGATCTAAGAAGGTTTGAGAGTTTCAACATTTGTTTTATTACTAGGTTGGCGAGTTGGCTCTGGCATTTGGTGTTTCAGGTTATTGGAAATTATGAAGGATGTGAGAGAAGCGTCGAGTATACATGGGCTGCCAACCTTATGCAAACTCTTCAGTTTAGTGATACCTACATCTAAGATTATAGTTGGTTGGCGGGGTCTACATCATGGCTCCATTGGTGAATCAATTTGCACGATGTGAAATCCTAGAGTGAGGGTTTGTTGGAATTTGTCCTATTGTTCGCTATTTTTGGAGTGGGAGGGTGCTTCGTTGCGTTGGCTTATTGTTTGTTGACTCGAGGGGTATTTGGGCTCTTCTAGGGCCTTTCTGGTAGGTCATTTTGTCCAGGTCTCTGGATCACAGAGAGTTGCCTTTGTAAGAAGCTTGGGTGTGGGGTTGTTTTGTTTCAATTTTTTCCTCTCTCCCTCATAAATTATGGAACCATTATGGGGTTTTTCAGTTGATAATGATAACTCTTGGGTGTTTTCAGTCCTTGGTTGCTTTGGGGTGGGAGGGGAGGGTGGAATTTAGAGTTCTGGTTTAACAACACCAGGTTTATTTTCCATGTAGATAAAATAAGACCAAGGTCATAGGACACGTATTCCAAGATAAATGGGGGGGAAAACACTAAAGTGGGTATCACTTGTGGTTAATTAATGGCTATGGAAATTAGCATTGGCATTGGAAAAGACAAAAGGAAATAAATGACAATTTAATATAAGAAATAAAGGAAAATAGGAGAAAAAAAAGATGAAGATACACAAATATGCATGTAAGGGAAAATAAAGAGAAAATAAGGAAAATGAAGAAAAACGGAAAAGGGAAAGGAAGAGACTAGAAATCAATAATAAAAAGGAACTAAAGAAATAATTCACAGCTTTTGTCAATTTTAGCCTTGATCGCTTTCAGAAATAGAGCTCTAAGAGAATAGAGAGGAAGCACTTAGACACAAGAAAGCAAAGAATAAGTAAAGGAAAGTAAGGGAACACAAGGAAAATGTTGGAAAAGCAGCTACAATAGGAAGACATTGCAGGTAACAGGTTGTATGTGTGATTTCATTGCTGAGATTTAGATGCATGGTACATGAATTTGGTTATTTGGTTGCTTTGTTGTCATTGGCATGGGATTTACTTAGATTAACAGTGGTTTTCAATCTTGCCTTGCCATTTCTTGGATAACCATGGCGTTGTGGGTTCCTTGTTTGGTTTAAGCTTTGGATGGTCAATAGACTATGGATCTTGGTGAGGTGGTCTCAGGAAATTCCCAAGGGTCAAGGGTGGAGATCGGCTTTCTCTTGGAACTCCTGACGGATGGGTGGAGACAGGAAAATTCCTCTGGGTATGGTGAAGAAAGTTGGAGGCATCGAAGCTTGTTTGGTGTTAGTGATTTCTGGACTGGTTTAGGTGAAATCATTATGGTAGAGGGTTGAGGTGGTTTGGCCTTTGGAAGCCCTAGTTGGTTATGTCTTGATTTATCCCATGAGATCCCACAATCTTGCTTGGAATATGGCACAAGGGTGATTGGTTGAAAGAGATATTTGGTTCAACCCAATCTATGGTCGGGTGGTACGTGGAAGTCCATAACTTAGTTGGAATTTGCATATGTTAATATGAGTTATTTCCTTATTGTGATCAATGAGCATATGTACTAGTTATTGTATTGATTTTATGACTGATTTGTCATGGATTAATTCTGGTTATATGTAGGTTATAGGCCCGACTAAATGATGTGCTTTGGTTATGGATCCTATTCATGATTTGATAAGTTATTGAATGGTTATGTGAATGCATGGGTTAATAATTGTTGTTTCAGCTAATTTGAGAGGGAATTGAGCCTTTTTTATGATTCCTTTATGAAGTTAATAAGACATTGAACATATATGCATTCATGACCTGTAGTAACTATGTTTACCATGTATTTGACGAAATGTTATCATGTTTTTGGCAACTTCTGAGAAATATCTAGCCTTATTACTTTATCATAGAGACTTATCATCACCTTCAATTTGATTCTAGAAAGTTTTGAGTTATTCTGGGCAGTGGTTTATATGTTAGCCCTGAAAATGTGGCACTAATTTCGCGGCTGCATGCATTGATCTGGGAAATTTCAGATGCAACCACAGGGAGGGAGGCTTGTGTGTGTAGCTGGAGCCTTCTAGCCACTCTCAAAATGGCTTATGTGTGTGGCTAGGCTATGAGCTCATTTAAAAAGAAGTTCAAGATTAGGGTCTGATCGCCAGGGGTTGTGGTCTGTCACCTAGGTGATCTGGTGTCCCTAAGAGGTTTCAGTATGTTTTCGGTTGGTAGACCCAACTTCCATAACTTGAACTTGGATATTGGGTCACATCATAGCAACTCTCAACTCATGTTTACCTAGAGAGCTTGTAAAAGCACGTAAATGTGGGATGGGGTGGTTACAGGATGGTATCATAGTGAGGTTGCAACATTGGACCTCGGGGTAAAGGTAGTTTGTTATGCATGCATGTCAGGTGTTTATATATTTATCATGCATGCATGGTATCTATTTATTATTATGGTTGTGATATCCATGTATAAGCTAGTATGCTTGTGATGTTGTATGGTGCTAACCTGGATTGGCCTATGCAAATGTAATAGCCTCCCCTGAAATACATTGAGGTATGCTTTTGATTATGTTTTTACTTATCTAATAATGGAATATTGCAGGAAATAGAAGGCTAAGAGATGAAGAGCAGGATAGTTCAGTACATTTCATATGACTCTCCATACATGCCTGAAGAGACATTGGCAGGATGGGAGAGATCAATTGAGCAGCAGGGAGAGGGACATTCTCCTGGTTTGGTAGACACTTTGAGAAGTTTGAAGGAAGAAATTGTGGGTTGCAAGGCATAAAATGAGCGGTTGATTCAAGCACATGAAAGGCTTTCCGGAGCTCAAGAAAATCAAGTTGAGGTTAAGGCATTCATCCTCATATTCTTTCAGATTTCCAGAAGTAGGGACAGCTAAGAATTAGTCATGGAAAGGAAGAAAATACAAATGGTGCAGATGTAAGTAGGTCTCATAAAGAGTACAGGATGGATAGGGATGATACAATGAGAGGCGACAGATCCTTGGACACTCCTGATAGGAGGGCTATCACTCATGGATTATGTTCTAGCTCTGGTTCCGAGAGACATCATCGTCATCACCACTAGCATCCTTATAGAAGGAGTGTGAGGGGATATTTTCCAGAAGAGTTCAATAAAGCCAAGCCTCCTAATTTTAATGGAAAAATGAATAAATCAGAAGATGTAGAAGCATGGCTACTTGGGATGAACAAGTTCTTCAAATTGCATGATTCTTTAGAAAACTTGAAAGCCAAGATGTCCACCTTCAGTCTTAAGGGAAAGGTGAGTATGTGGTGGGAAGATGTTAAGCATGTCAAAGGCATCAAGGAAGAGGAGTTGATTAGGAATGAGTTTGAAAGACTATTTCGGAAGAATTACATGTCTAAGAGGTATTATGACAGAAAGGCCAAGGAATGATATGAGATCAAGATGGGTTCCATGATAGATGAAGAGTATACAACCAAATTTCTAGAGTTGTTGAGGTATGTTCCCTACCTCAAGGATGAGAGAACAAAGGTCCAACAGTTCATCAGTGGACTGCTATTAGCATTCAAATATCATATTGAGTATGATGAGCCTCTATCATTGGAGGAAGTCATTGGAAAGATGAAGCATTGTTATGAGCAATCTAAGTGCAAGCTTGAGTTCAAGCGGGACTGGAAAGGTAATGAGAAGACTAAAGGAAAATTCCCTAAGAAGCGAGGAAGATCTCAGGATATAGGTGACAAAGATAATTTGGAACCTCATAAGAAGTTTAATGTAGCTGAGAGAGGACAAGGGTCTCAGCCTGAGGAGCAACAAAATAAAGGTGACGACATGAAACGTTTGAGATGTTGGACCTGTGGTGGAGAACATCTCAGGAGAGATTACCCATCACATCAAGGTGGAAGGCCTCAGATTTATAGTGCTAAGGAGGCACAAATAGTTGGGGATGTAGGCCAGAGCATTCCCTAGATATATGCAACAATGGATAATAGACAGGAAGATCATCAGGCATCCATTATCGAGATGGAAGGTAAGCTTTGTGATCAAGTTATTTCTATTTTGATTGATCTTGGACTGAATTATAACTGTGTTATTCTTGACTCGGTGGATTAGTGTCGGTTGAATAAAGAAGTGCATGCAAAATATTGGTTGGTGCATTTGGTTAAGGAACCAAGACAAGAGTTCCTCACTAGGCGAGACCTGTGCATTTGAGCTTAATGGTATGCCTACATCAACACATATAAATGTGTTTCCTTTGGGTTCATATAGCGTGATTTTAGGGATGGATTGATTGTTTATTTATAGGATTAAGGTAGATTTATACGACAAAGGCCATTGAGTGTCTAGATGATGATGTAGAAAAGAGAATATTGCAAGGAAAGAAGAAGCTTGCATCAGTGAGAATGGTTACAATTATGCACACTAAGCACACCCAAAGAAAAGAACGTTTGTTGTTTGTAGTGCATGTTTCCAGTACAAAGGGAAGGAAGATGAGGATGATGAAGTCCTGAGGAAGTATCTTGTCTTGCAACAGTTTCAGGATGTGTTTCCTGTAGAGATTCCAGAGTTTCTGCCTCATTGAGAGGTGGACTTTTCTATTGAGTTGGTACCAAGAGCAGCACTGACATCTAAGGCACCATATAGGATGATCACTCTGAAGATGGTGGAACTGAAGTTGTAGCTTAAAGAAATACTTGATAAGGGATACATAATGCCGAGTGTGTCTCCTTAGGGTTCACCAATGATACTCTCATATTGTGCATTGATTACAAACAGTTAAACAAGGTGACTGCCAAGAACAAGTGTCCATTATCATCGATTGATGATTTGTTTGATCAATTGAAGGGAGTTGTAGTGTTTCGAAGATTGATCTAAGATTAGGATATCATCAAGTGTGCATAAAAGAAGAAGACATTTACAATACTGCATTTCGTACAAGGTATGGGAATTATTAGTTTGTGGTGGTTCCTTTTGGACTTACCATTTCTCCAACCACCTTCATGTGTTTGATAAACAATGTGTTACACCCTTACCTAGATAAGTTTGTGATAGTCTTTGTTGATGACATATTAGTATATTTAAAGAATGAGGAGGAGCATGCAGAGCACATGGCAACGGTATCAAGATTTTTAAGAGAGCATTAGTTGTATGCCAAGCTCAACAATTGCATTTTTATTCAGACTTAGATTCATTACTTGGGACATGTTGTTTTCCCAGAAGGGATAGTAGTGGATCCACAAATGATTAAGGTTATCATGGAGTGGCAAGCTATGTGGAATGTGGATGAGGTCAGATCATTCATGGGACTAGCATGCTATTACAGGTGGTTCATCGGGATATTCTTAAAGATTGATTATCCTATTACATCTTTGCAAAAGAAAGGGAAGAAGTTTGAAAGGACAAAAGAGTGTGCAGCTAGTTTAGAGTAGTTGAAGCAGTTGCTTACAAATGCTTCAGTTTTGAAGATTGTGGATCCTGATAAGGAATTTGTGGTTTGTACAAATGTTTGCAAGGAAGGGCTTGGTGGAATCCTGATGCATGAAAGGTGGGTTGTTTGCTATGAATCAAGGAAGTTGAATGAGCACGAGCAGGACTATGTGACCCATGATATTGAGTTGGCAACCATGATTCATGCATTGAAAATCTGGATACATTATCTCCTTGGCAGGAGGTTTGTCTTGATGAGTGTTCATAGTGGACTGAGGTATCTGTTTGACCAGCTCAATATGAATGCAAGTTAAGCTAGATGGTTGGATACTCTCAGTGAGTTTGATTTTGAGATAAAGTACATCAAGGGCAAAGAGAACAGGGTTGCAGATTCTCTCAGTAGGAGAGTGCAAGTGAATCATATTTTAGTTGTGAGCTCTTATGGGACACATTTAGAGGAGCGAATCTTACATGCAGGGCAAAGGTATCAACAATTAAAGTAGAGATTGCAACAACAAGGTGTAGGTGATAGGGATGAGTATTATCACCTCACAACATATGGCTTGGTCAGGTTCAGGAGCAAGATTTATGTGTTGGATAACATCGAGTTGAAGAAGCTTATATTGAAAGAGTTTCATGTGAAGCCATATTCAGGCCACCCAGGATACTAGAAGACTTTGACAGCTATCAAGAAGTACTATTATCGGCCTAATTTTGAAAAAGGTGGTTGCGTTTGTTGCTAGGTGTTTGTACTCTCCACAAGTGAAAGTTGAATGCAAGTATCCAACTATCTATTGTAGCCTATTTCGATTCCAAAATGGAAATGGGAGGTCATTTCCATGGAGTTCATTATAGGGTTATCAAGGACATCAAGTTATCATGATTCCATCATAGTTGTGGTTGATATGTTGAGCAAGGTAGTTAAATTCATTACAATGAAGTCTACTAATTCAGCAAGTGAAGTGGCTCAGATATTCATAAGGAAGATAGTGAGGTTGCATGGATTTCCCAAGAATATCATATTAGATAGAGATGCCAATTTCACTTCCATGTTTTGAAAGGAGTTGTTTGTAGGCTTGGGGATAGATATAGTTTTCAACACAATTTATCATCCACAAATAGTGGACAAACAAAGAGGGTTAACAGGATCCTTGAAGATATGTTGAGGATGTATGCCATGCATCAATAGAGGAAGTGGGAGGAGTACCTTTCACTAGTGGAGTTTACTTATAATAATGGGCATCAAGAATCCTTGAAGATGAGTCCCTTCGATGCTGTCTATGGGTGACATTGTAATACTCCTATCAACTGGAGTGATCCAGTGAACATGGTGTTGATTGGACCGGATATTTTGGATGGAATGGAGTAGGAGATGCAAGTTATTAGAAGGAATTTGAAGGCAACACAAGATAGGCATAAGAGTTATGTAGATTAGCATAGATCATTCAAGGAGTTTTAGGTCAAGGAGCATGTGTATTTGCGCATCAAACCCAAGAGGAGCTCCTTGAGGATTGGGTCATGTGCCAAGTTGGCACCTTAGTATTGTGGGCCTTTTGAGATCCTGTTGAGGATTGAACCAGTGGCCTACAGACTTGCACTTTTACCAACACTGAAATTCCATATGTTTTCCATGTTTCATTTCTTAAGAGCTATGTGCAGGATGTTGATCATGTGATTGATGGTATGTATTGCAGGTGGAAGAGGAAGGGAGAGTTACAACCATAGCCACAATGCATATTGCAGCAGAAATAGCTCATGCTCCGGAATCAAGCAATAAAGTAGGTTAAAGTGCAATGGAAGCACTTTGGGCCCAATGAAGCTACATGGGAGATCGCTGATCAGATGCAAGCATTATATCCTTCTTTATTTGTTGGTTGAATCAAATGAGTTTTTGGTACACACACAAACACACATATATATACTGCATCGAGTTGTGTTTATAAAGCTCCAATAAGCAATATGTTTGTCATGTTTCTTCAGCAGTTGTCATTGTAAATACTACATGGAACTGTGTTATAAAACTCCATAGGCAATATGTTTTGATGGTAATAAGTGTCATAGAATACCGAGGATGGTGTTCCCCTAAGGGAGAGGGGTTTGTAACATCACCGGGTTGATTTTCCATGTAAATAAAATAAAAACAAGGTCATGGGACACATATTCCAAGATGAATGGAGGGAAAAACATTAAAGTGGGTATCACTTATAGTTAATTAATGGATATGTAAATTGGCATTGACATTGGCAAAGGAAAAAAGGCAATAAATGCCAATTTAATATAATAAATAAAGGAAAACATGAGAAAAGGAAGATGAAGAGATACAAATATGCATGCAAGGGAAATTAGAGAGAAAAGAAGGAAAATGAAGAGAAAAGGAAAAAGGAAAGGAAGAGATTAGACATCAATAACTAAGGCATCAGAGAAACAATTCACAACTTTTGTCAGTTCTAGATTTTGTCACTTTCAGAAATGGGGCTCTAAGAGAAGAGAGGTGAAGCACTTGGACACAAGAAAGCAAAGGAAAGTAAGGAAGCACAAGGAAAAGCAGCTACAACAGGAAGACATTGCAGGTAACAAGTTGCATGTGTGATTTCATTGTTGAGATTTAGATGCATGGTACATGCAATTGGTTATTTGGTTTCTTTGTTTTCATTGGCATGGGATTTGCCTAGATTGGCAATGGTTTTCATCCTTGTCTTTCCATTTCTTGGATAGCCATGGCGTTGTGGGTTCCTTGTTTGGTTTAAGCTTTGGATCGTCAACATACTTTGGATACTCTTTAGGTGGTCTCGAGAAATTCCCAAGGGTCAAGGGTGGAGATGAGATTTCTCCTGGAACTCTTGATGGATAGATGGAGATAAGAAAATTCCTCTAGGTATGGTGAAGAAAGTTGGAAGCATTCAAGCATGTATGGTGTTAGTGATTTCTGGACCAGTTTAGGTGAAATCACCATGGTTGAGGGTTGAGGTGGTTTGGCCTTTGGAAGCCCTGGTTGGTTCTATTTTGATTTATCCTATGAGACCCCACATTCATGTTGGAATATGGCACGAGGGTCATTGGCTGAAAGAGATATTTGGTTCAGCCTAATATATGGTGAGGTGGTACGTGGAAATCCCTGACTTGGTTGGCATTTGCATATATTAATATGAGTTATTTCTTTATTGTGATCAATGAACATATGTATTCGTTATTGCATTGATTTTATGACTAGTTTATCATGGATTCATTCTAGTTATATGTTGGTTATAGGCCTGGCTAAATGATTTGCTCTGGTTATGGATTCTATTCATGATTTGATAAGTTATTGAATGGTTATGTGAATGCAAGGGCCAACAAGTGGTGTTGCAGCTAATTTGAGAGGGCATTGAGCCTTCTTGATGATTCCTTAATGAAGTTAAGGAGACATTGAACAAATATGCATTCATGACTTGTAGTTAATATGTTTACAAGGTATTTGACGAAATGCTCTCATGTGTTTGGCAAATTATGAGCAAGGTCTAGCCTTCATAATTATCATATAGAATGGTCATCACCTTAAAGTTGATTATGGAAAGTTATGGGTTATTCTAGGCAGTGGCATATAGGCTAGACCTTAAAACACGGCATTGATTTCACGACCACATGCATGGAATTTGGAAATTTTGGCTGCAACTGCACGAAGGGAGGCTTATGTGTGCGGTTGGAGACTTCCAGCCACACTCACAATGGTTTATGCATGTGGTTGGGTTGTGAGCTTAGTTAAAAATAAGTTCCAACTCAAGGTATGATCACTAGGGGTTATTGTCTATCACTTAGGTGATCTGGTGTCCCTGAGAGGTTTCAATAAGTTTCCAGTTAGTAGACCCCAATTCTATAACTGGAACTTGGATGTTGGGTCACATCATAGTAAGTCTCAACTCATGTTTACTTGGAGAAAAAGTGGGTAAATGTGGGATGGGGTGGTTACAACTAGGTATTTTCTTCCCATGTCAAGGATCTTAGTCCCTTTTCCACTTGGAGCAATGTAGATAAGGGGTAACTCTGGGTTTTTGGGGGGGTATAGTTTATGAGACCCTAGTGGCCGATTGTGCGGTGCTTGGAGGCGTTCTTGTTGTTGAATTCAGAAACTAGGTAAAATTGATGATCTCCCATGCTTGGGTAATAATTTGACACAAGTGTTGGTGGTCTGTTGTAATCGAAAAGATGGTTTGATAACGTGGGAGGGCTTGGTGTCGATTGGGACCTTGTAGCAAGCTAGCGGATTATGGAGGTCATACAGGTGAAGTGGAAGGTGATGGGGGTGTGTATGCGAACTTTGAAAGTGAACTAGATCATGACTGGGTCCCATCTCCTAGTCGAGTTGACCTTCCTCCTTTGAGTCGACTTTGAAAGTGAACTAGCTCATGACCGGACCTGCAAATGTGCAATGTTATTTCACTCTTGGAGGACCTAGGTCGGAAATGGAATGAGGACTGCAACAAAGTGTTAATGTTTGTGAATGTACTACAACATAATCAATGGTATATCCTCAACCACTTGGCTTCTCTTAGACGGAGTCAAAGGCACACAAATGATCGACTTGAACAAGCTGAGGGTCAGCTTGCTCATCTGTAATTTCATGTTCACGGGGATCCTAGACCTCTGGAAGTACCTGGTTCTAGTCACGCACTGACATTTCCACATGATCCTTAATGGCAGTTGGTTGTATTTTCATACTCTAAATGTTTTGGGCTTTGTGGTCATTTTGTTTATGGTTACTATGTAAATTTTGGCATTTTGCTCTCAGCTTTTGTATTGCCTTCATGACCAACAAAAAAAAACTATTAGTCTTATCAAGACAATCGACGAGATTCAGGCATGGATTTAGTAACACTACATATTAATGTGTTGGGGGTGGAAAAATAGAGGCAACAATAGATATAATAGAAACAATGTTGCTTATAATCAAACTCACATAAAAACATAATTGAGTGTTCATGTTAGTGCGCAGTGGTGAGCATCAAGCAAAGAGGGTTATATTCAGCGTGGTGTGATTCATATCTGAGTCTGCATTGCATTATCTTTGAGTATCTACATAAACGAGCAATGGAGGAAATCATCCATGGGAAATTAAGAACTAGTGTAGCTTAGACCTTTCATGGAGGACCTAAGGAGATCTTATGCCGAGAATGAGCGAATGAAAATGATCTAACTACTAGAAAGGTTGCTAGAGGTAGTGGAAGGGTTGCTGAAGGCAGTGGACGGGTTGCTGAAGGCATTAAACTAAAGGAACGATGCAGAGGAACCATAAAGGAAGACATACTAGTTGTTAATGAACACTAGGTATGAATTGTTGCAAAGCAGAATGGAGAAATTTCAAGCTGAGGTTAGAACATAATTAGTAGCAATGGATATTAGACTAGTAGATGCAGAGTAAAATTACAACAGTGGAGCAAAGTTTACATTGGAAGAGGCTGAGACTAGTGAGGGACTAGTGAAGAAAAAGGCCAAAAAAGTGTGGGGGGGAGCAACACGAAACAAGAATGTTGGAGCTAAGTTACAAGAAGAAATTTAAGAGGGGGGATTGTTATCTACCAAACAATTTACAAGGCGTTGAAGTTTTTTGATGTTATGTAAGTATAAATTGTTATTAGGAGTTTATGCAAGGAATAGGATAGCCACTTATTTATAATAGTTGGGAAAAAATATCATAAACATAAGGTATTAATATTTTTGACATCTAAATGTAGTACAATTGTGGAGCATGAAGAACTATTTAAGGAATCTGGCCTAGAAACCGCATTTTCTTTTTAATATCAAATTACTATAAATCTGTTTGAAAAAAAAAATATTGTTTTTTTTATTAGTTTTCAATTTTTCCATGTTGACATAGGAGATTTTAAAATAAGAAAATGTTTACAAAACATTTTATTAGTTTCTATTTTTTAATATTAAAATAGGAAAGTTTAGAAAGCTTATTTTAAAAATGTTTTAGGTTTTTAAATTTTTTTGATATATTTAAAAAAAAAATCAAGTTAAAAAAAATTAAAATAATTGTTGAGCTTGTAGTTGTTGAGTTTACATAATTTAAGCGTTCTAAAGTTCTCTTTGGACGTTGAACGATTTATGCATTCAAAAATGCAATTCAAACAATGTAAAATTGCAATTTCATCAACAATTACATAATCAAATTCTAACAATTACTACTAAAAACTTCCAAATATATAAAATATTTAAAATTTTCAAATAAAAGAATTATTTTGCCTTATATCAAATAGTAGTTGCCCCCCACTCCATGTGTTGCATTGCAACCCCTCCTTGACGTGCAAGACTTGATGACATGACATATCATGATGGTACATGACTTAATGGCTTTTTAGCTAGTACAAATGGAGGTTGCCTAATCAATGGCTCGGTATTTTGTGAACATGATGGTAGATAGTAGCACTATGATTCTCTGTAAACATATTGTTTGTGGCTCCCCTTCCATCATAAGCCAATGAAGTGTTTAAGCAATGTCCACAATGGTCTCTTGTCAGGAATTTCTCCCTGAGCTCTAGGTAATTGTCATTTCGATTCTTTTTGCTTTTTCTATTTTTTGTGAGTTCTATCGTCTCCATAAACATATTTTTTGTTGCTGGTCAATTCTATGGTCTCTATAAACAATTACTCTACATGGGTTGTCGTGCAAAAGCTCTAATGCACCAAACCAGGGCGAAGCTGGTAGCGAATAATGCAACCAAAGGATTTCACCAATCTTGTCCACCTGACATTGAGCAATGTCTCTTCATTATGGGTAAAGAGGTCAAGCCAGAGTGGGCATATTACTCAGATGAGGCAATGGAATTCATTGTTCAAAATATAGTTCAAGAGCCTAGCACCATCATAACCTGGGACATTAAATTTCATCATTCTAGAGCTTTACTAGGATATGCGGTCGTTCCTAGCTCATGCCCTCCAATTGCATGACGTAGACTTCCTGAAGCTCCACCAATTTCTCATTCATTTGGAGATGTAGTTATCTCTTCTGGTCACTCTTTGCACCTAGTCAACTAAAAGGCATATGAGAGTCCTCATCTCTACTACAACTGGAAACTTTAGGGGTAACTCTATCGAGGTCTCGACTACCCTTTCCACAAAATATATATGTTTTATTTTTGGTATCTAGCTCTTAGGATTCTAGTTTTTTTCTTCTTGATCAATATGATTTCCTTTTAAATTTGAAAAAAAAAGGTTTATCTAGTTTCCTATTTGGCAAGTTGACCATAGACAATTTATTTTAAACTCTACATATATTATGTGATTTTCCTTTGGGAAGCCACCAAGTACTTTCATTTTGTAGCTTATTGTTGACTAAACCATTAATAGCACTTCTAAATTTTCAAAATTACATTTTACAAAATTGTTATAGCTCCTTCAACCATGTCATAATAAAATATAACACACACTAAAAAATGTAATTTACATTATAAATTGTTATTATATTATTATTTATTATTATACAACACATATTTTTAAACAAATGTAAGCATTCATCTTAACACAAATTAACTTTTCTATTAATAAACTGAACATTACATTTGCTAAGTCCATATTAACATGAAAATAATTGTTAGAGGTTTTTTTGGAAATAAAATGTCCACTACTTTGAAAGTTTAGACTTTTTAAAAATGGGATAAAGCTTATTTCCAAAATCTACTACCATAACATAAAATAACATAAAAATAAAAAATATAATAAAACAATTTATAGAAATTTATTCTTAGATATATTAAAAATGTCATTTTTATAAATATTCCTGCACGTAGGGTGCTTGCAGACAATGTTGTGAGAGATGTAAATGGAATGAGGCCTTCCCCATCGACTACCAACTACCATCATGATAGGAACTTGGGAATGGATTCCATGCAAACTAATGAAGGCTCAATGAACAAATTGGCTACGCAAAATACAATGTTTGCATAAGTTAGAGAAGGCATACACTACATTCATAACATAGCAAGGGAAATGGTAAAACTCAAAGTGATCATCATGATGAATCGAGAAAGACACAATTGAATATGTGTGGAAGATTGTCCTATTTCCTTGACCCCTCTTCTTGATAAAGCTAGACAATAATGGAATTCGTGTGAGGTTTAAGGGGGAAAGCAAATACAACTTTCCTTCTCATTCTTCCAATCTTTTGTCCTTTTGTTTGTGTTTGCATTTCGAGTTCCAATTTGGGAAATGGACCTATGTTTGTTAGCCTCTTAGCATTATGGATCCTCTTCAACCCACAAAGGAAAAGCTCTAATGTGTCAAATCAAAGTGGAATCTAATGCGATTATAGTGGCTTTCGTGTATCTTCAAGCCACCCTGACTAGTATAAGTAAATGCGTAATTCTAGTTTAAGAATAAGCCAAATTTTATCAGTCTTTATTGCAAAAGAGGAAATCATGGCCATTGCTAGTGACTTTCTCATAGGTCCAAATGGCATTTTGCCTACTATCTAGTAGGCATTCAAACTAAAAAATTTTAGTTGGTTAACTTTGAATAACAAACTGATAAACAATACATTAAGCTAGCTATGTTATAGATCATGGAATAAATACTCTCTAAAAAAATGTTTTTATAAATACATATATATGTACAAGAGTAATGTAACTAATAAACAAAATGGTTTTTTTGGTTGGAATCCAATAATAAAATGTCTAGCAAGATAGTTATTTATTGTTGTTTAAAATTCACTTTTGAATGCATAAATAGCTTAAGCACCATAAAAAACCTTTGAGACACTTGAACTTCTCTACCATATTTTAGACAAAATTTAGCAGAAAAGTTACCAGAAAAAAGGGCCATCTCATCTTCTTTTTTTAATAGAAAATAAAAAAAATTCAAATCCTTGTTATTCATAGGATGAATCAAAGGCAACTTACCTTCATTGATAAGTTGTAATGGCATTATAAACTAATCATCATCTTCAAAAAACTATCAAAAAGGGTTAAACACTAATAGCCTCATTGTCTAAGTGTTCATAAAGTAAAACATAAAACTAAGAATAATATTACAGCCATCTAACACCTAAAGTTTAATTATCAAAATAGGGCACTAAAAATCAGTAACCCTATAAACTTCCACTGTCAACTAGTACAACATGCTTCTATTCCTAAAAAAAGATCAAGCCTTCTTGAGATCCAATTGCTTTCTTGGAGAAATCATTAGCCCAACCATTCAAATCCCTACAAATATGATCAAATGATATAACATGAAGGGAAGATTTAAACTCTTGAATCATATGTTTCCATTTTCTAAACAAAGACCCTGTAACCTTGAAACACCCAATAAATAATCAATTACCAATTTTGAATCTCCAAAAATCTGTAAGAAATGCTTGTCCTTTAACACTATAAAATAGAACAATAGCCAAATTTCCATTAATTCAACCCTTATATTATTCCATTCACCACATCCCATACATAGAAGGAAAACCTAAGAAGATGAGAATTTAATCACCGCTCCATCCCCTTAGCTTTCATTCTGTGATGCTCCATCAAAGTATCCAATATCATAATGACCAATGATAATTGGGCCTTTAACAATTCTTGGTCTTGTTATTTTGATGTTCTTATAAAATTCATAAATATTACTACAAACTGCCTTAATTGGCATCTTCATATTTCCAAATATGCATAAATTTTGGTTCTTCCAAATTCCCCAAGAAACAAAGTCTGACAACTCTTATGACTAGGTTCAGAAGATATCCACCTGTACAAATTATCTTTAAAAGTGGATCCACTCTAAGAGTTGGAAAAGTTAAATCTTCTGGCTAGGCCTGTCCAAACACCTAATGCAAAGCTACAACCCATAAAAAGATGGGAAATAGATCCTTCCTTCGAAACATAGAGAGAATAAATACCTAAACCCGAAAAACCCCTCTTGCTGGTATTACCCCAAGTTAAAACTTTATTTTCCAGCAATATCCAACAAAAAGATTTTAGCTTTTGAGGGAAGGCTCCATTTCCAAATCCTCTTATGTCACCATTTTCGAGTAACACACAATGCTAAGCAATAAATGGCTTCATATGCATCTTTTACATAGAAAACTCCTTCCTTAATATTCCAACTCCACTTCGATATACTCTCCACATTTGTGACTCTGATTCCTGCATTACATAAACTCTGAACATATATTTTTGTTCTACAGCGTGCTCTCCATCTAATCCTAAATCAATCTCTGTAACCAATATGAATTTGTACCATGCTATCTGTATTTCTTGACTTGTGGAAAAGTATGAATACCTTCCTATTCCAACAACACCAACAAGCTATTGAATAGTAAATATGTGCCATTACTACCAATGAAAGGATCCCTACGTATTAACATTTTCTGACCATGTCCAACCTGTCAGAAAGCCCATTGTTTCAACCATTTGAAAGAATAACACAAACTTTTCCATATCCTCAAAGAATTGTTTCTAGTCTTACCTCCCCACATTATCAAATCAATAACAATCATTCTCTTGAGATATTTGTCTTGGATAATTATAGGTCATAAAATACGACCAAACAAGCCTCTCCATAAACTTTTAAGGGCTAAAGCTTCTCCAAACCAAGACAAGCGTTTCATCCCCTAACCCCATATGATTTTTGGAACTAAAATAGATTCCCACTTCGATAAATGTACTCCTTTACTTTCCCTCCTGGTCCAAAGAAACTTGTCATTCATCATCTTATTTTATGTAGAATGAAGCAAGGAACTTTATAAAGTGTAAGCCAATAAACCAAAAATCTTTACAAAACAGATTTAACAAACACCAAGCGCCCCCCTAATGACATCCAAGTTCACCATCCAATGATCATTCTTTGTCTCTATCTTCTTCAACAATCACTACCACTCCTCAATGAGATAATTCTTTGGTTTCAAAAAATATCCTAGGTATTTAAAACCTTTTTCTAAAATTTCCACCTTAAAAAGCAACAACCGAAGAATTTGATTAAAAATAGAAGTCTACACCCCTGCTAAATAGAACAATACTTCTGATAGCTAATAAGCACGCTCGAGGCCTAAAAAAAAGGGTTAATACTCTTTTTTAAGAACTCCACTCATCATTCTCCCCTCTACCAAATAGTAGCACGTCATCAACAAAAAATAGATGTGCTAGGAATTGATTTTTAGAAACTTTAATACCTTTAGTTCTCCCTTCATCTTTTTCCTTAGAGATCAATCTACCGAAACCTTCTATCACAATAAGAAAGAGGAGCCCGATAAGGGGAATCCTTGTTTTAAGCCTCTAGAGATTTTAAAATATATTGTAGGTGCTCCATTTATAAGCACAAAGAAACATGTTGTAGAAACTTAATCCATTATCTAATCTGTAACAACTAAATCCAGGCCTGTAACAACTAAATCCAAGCCTATCTGCAACATAACCAATCTCAAAAAAGACCAATTGACCTTGTCATAGGCTTTCACCAAATAACTTTTCAACAGAAGTGCTTCCAATTTCTTCACTTTGATAGAGTGGAGCCCCTCCTTTGCAACACCTGTGGCATCATGCATTTGTTTGTTTTTTAAAATCCAAATTGCTCTAGAGATATAACTTCAGCTAACTTCTCCCACAACCTGTTATAAATTACCTTGGTAATGATTTTGTAGACATAATTACAAAGATAAATCAGTCTAAAATCATCAAATGACTAAGGGTTTGAAATTTTAGGAATTAATGCTATAAAAATGGCATTCAAAGCCCCATAAATAGTTCCTTTCAATCTAGATTCTTCCACGACTACCACTATCTCTCCCCCATTAAATCAAAAAAAATCTAGAAAGAGCTCCACTGTCCAACCATCTGGACCTAGACTCTTATCTTTTGCAGAAAATTTCAACATACCTTCAACCTCACCCATTGTAAAAATATCTCCAATCTTCTTGGACTCCTCGTCAGAGAAACATTGAGGATAGTTTTGAACCACTTGTAATTGAGAAAATGTATTATTTTCTCCTAATTCCCTAAGGTGATTGCTAAAGTGTTCAAAAGAAACTGCTATCATATCTTTTTGTTTTAGTAAATGTGAGCCATATTGTCCCAAGAGATCCCAAATAGCATTGACATTTCTTTTGTGGCAAGCATATTTATGAAAAAACTTAGTATTGTTATCACTTGCCTTCAACCACAAAGCTTTGCTCTTGAGCCTCCAAGATTCTTCAAACTTCAAAATAACCTCTTTCCTTGAATCTAAAAGGCCCAATAGTCTTTTATGTTCTTTAGTAAAAACCCCACTGACACCTTCCATCATCATTGTTTCATACTTTAAGTCAATCTCAACCAATTCTTGTTTCAAATTGTTTTTCTTTTTCCTTTCCCAATCAGCCACAACTTTTTTAAGGGCTTTCAATTTTGCTACCAAAGAGTCCATTGGCTCCAAGTTAATCAACACCACATAATTTTTCCAAAAATACCTAATCAACACTTGGAAGGATTAATATTTGAGCCAACTGTGATTAAATTTAAAAGGATAATTCAGTTTAGGTTCTTCCAGACTCATCTGAAAGAAAACCAACATATGGTCAAATATGCCCACATTTGAAATCCAGGATCTAAAACCCCCCACTTTTTCAGAAATGACCTTTGATTAGAAACCTATTCAACCTTTTAACAACAAAGGAATCCTCAGTTCTCCCACTCCTCCAAATAGGGGCGACAATGTTTGGTACTATATTAATCAAATTAGCATCCCTGAAGAGTTGCTGAAAAAATTGGAACAAGGATAAACCCTAACTCTCTCCCCCAAAATATCCCTAATAGAAAGGGTTAAATTTAGGTCACCTGCCAAAATCACTTAGAGGTCCCTCAAAATTCCACTCTCTGCAATCTTTGACCAGAAAGAGACTTTGTCACTATGAGGCCTATAAACATTTATGATTTTAAGAGTTATAGGAAAGCCTCTGATAAAACCTTCTAGTAAAATCCTTGCATAAGTAATATATTGAAAAAAATCAGTTACTAAAGGGTCGCATGTTGCCAAAATCCCCTTAGAAATTCGAATCGCATCAATAATACACATTTTCCATGATGTAAAAAAAAAAAAAAAAAAAAATCTCTTGATATTTCTTACCAATAACCATGGTTTCTTGTAGTAGTACAACAAATGGTTTATTAATCTCAATCAATCTCTTGAGAGCATTCACTTTGAAGTTTCCCCCCACTCCTCTTATGTTTAAATACAAAAATATCATTTTAAACCCATGATAAGATGCTTCTTTGCTTTAAGTGCCTTAGATGGCGTCTCCCTAAACTTATGATCTTGTAAACTTGTAATTGACCTAGATCTTTCCTCAATGAACAAACATCCTTCAACCACGCCCATTAAATATTTTTTTTATACTCCCCCCTTTCCTTTTCCTTATGATCACATTTTGCCTACTAAAGGATGGTGAGATATGTGTTTCAACCACCCCCTCACTATAGAAAATCTGCAAAGTTTCTCAATAAAAGTTTTTGACCCCTCCTCCATCCACAAGAGAATGTGAACCCTCTGAAATATGGATATAAATATCTTTCACTTTATCCCCTTGAACCCTAACAGGATGTAAAAAATTAATATTTTATACAGATTTATGAAATCTTCAAAATAATTTTTTGACTCCAAACCATCCCCATAACTCATGACATTATCTACATTATTCCCAACCTCCCCCACTACAGTACCACCTAACAATTCCAGAGACTCATGTCTAAAAAGAGTGGAAACAGGCACACCACATAATTTTAAAACAAGGTTTACAAACCCTTCTACCACCAAGGGCTCAAGACAAGTCTCAACTGATGTACCCACAGGGCTAGACTCTAAACGAAAATCAACCTCTTTTATCAACTTCAACTATTATTCAGTAAAAGAGTCAAAGAAAGAGGATTTTGTTGATAGTAACTTACCCGTTATATTTGATACACCTTCCTTAACCCTTTCGACTTGATGACTCATGAACCTAAACTCAAATAATGAATCATTCTCCAGTGCTTGCATTCTAGAATAAATGATGATGACCCCTTTCAACTCTCTAATTTTATTTGGTATCAAAACATCCCCAACCCTGTAGATGGATTCCGAAAAAAATCATCCATATTCACCAACCCTTCAATAGTTGACACTTCACCTTTTTTTTGGACTTACAAACAAATCCTTGACTTTATAATTTTTGGCTAAGTCACAAGAATCTTGCAGATGGCCTATCCTATGACACAACAAACAAAATAATGGTATATGCCAGTAATCTATTCTTTGAACATATCTCCTATCACACTAATGGATGATCGAATCTCCAGGCAAACCCTCGCTTACATCCATTTTGACAAGCACTGATCCAATCCTTTTGTTAGTCGCATGCAATGAATATTTGTCAAAGAAGACAAATCCTCCGAGGTTATTGGAAATTTTCACAAAGAAGTTTTTTGTCCATAGCTTGAGGGGCAGATCGACAATTTT
The DNA here is from genome assembly GCA_000404065.3 of Pinus taeda. Taxonomy (NCBI): domain Eukaryota; kingdom Viridiplantae; phylum Streptophyta; class Pinopsida; order Pinales; family Pinaceae; genus Pinus; species Pinus taeda. Next base: position 51,841 of record APFE030781605.1, read on the forward strand.
AGCCAAAGAAATTTTTACTTTAATGTTTCCTTAACAAGGTTGAATGAAATGTTCCAACTCTGCAACCACAAAACCCCTTTACCCAAAGTCTAGGGATAACTCAAGTTTTTTTCCTTATCATCGGCTGATAAAAAATGTAAATTGTACCAACCATTCATTAACACATTGAACCTTGCCATGTATCCTAAGAAAGGGTTCCAAGTTTCCTTCAACCAAGAATAAAACTCTACCTTGTTGATAACCAAATCCTCTAGACAACTGATTAAATCCCTCTTTGACAGACTCTCCGCTCGCCCCATATTTACATCTTTACCAAGTGTCAATTCATTCTTGGCTGTAATGGCCTTCCAATCCTTTGACTTTCTACGACTCTTCAACTTTGAGCAATAAAATGCTTCTTTACATAGAGGAAAACTAATGTTTACCCTATCACTAGCCACAATGGGCACTTTCTTGTCAAACCCTCATTGCCCCTTAGGGTTTGTACTAATCTTAGTGTTTGCCTTATCAGGTGACACACAAAAACTACTAGTCACCTTTGGACTAGGGCCTACACTGCCACTTGTCCCATCAACCTTCATTACATTACATCTAGCCTAAGAATTCATATCTCGAAGATTCTCCCTACCATACACATCATCTTTGTTGAGTTGGAACTTAGCCAGATCCACGCCATCTAGGGTCCATGATTGCTCTACCTCTACCATTCTCTAAAGAGCTGAAAACCAAATGTCCAATCTTAAAACATCATCAATCCACACAAAAAAAGATCCCCAACCAACTACTCTACACCCTAGGGATCTTTATTACCTAACTGTCGGCCCACCTGACCAAGATTTCACTCCATTACCTAACCATCTCCATGCTTACCAACCTGCTTGACAACCATCAATCCCACTAATAAAATTAAAGCACTAACATAATTCTAGTTAGACTATTTTATCTATTAGTTAGACACATCCTCTCTATACCTAACTTTTTCACTCTATAATTAAAATGGGGAATCTCATAGTGGGCACTTCCCCTTTAAAGTTCCCAGTATTCGACTCTCCTTGCTTTTACACGTGTGAGCATTACATTTTTGGCAAAACAATGATCATCCCACTGGTATAAGGTGCTACCAACACAATTTACAAGTTTTAATTTCATAGGATATTGGAATATTCTTCAATTTTTTATTATATTTAAAAACACTTACAAGTTTTAATTTCATAGGATATTGGAATATTCCTCAATTTTTTATTATATTTAAAAACACTTTCAAAGTCATCCTTATGTATTTACTTTGCCAAATTTATTATCATTAAAATATACATTGACAAAAATTATCAAATATTAAAAGATCAAGTGGTCAAATTCATTTTAGATTTTTACCTGACTCACTAATAAGCATACGACCTCTGCCTTCTAGATTTATTCATAACTTTCACGTAACCATGACTAAAGTATATGCTTTGCCAAATTTGTCCAAACTTTCACCTAACCGATGACTAAAGTATCTACCTTGCCAAATTTGTCGTAGGCTTTCACCTAACCCATTCACTAGAAACACAAAATATGTCTTGAGAAGAGTACCTATCTATTTAAATAATTAAATCTGGCGATGCCCTAGTTCGCTACACCTTTTATATTTATTTGTCCATTATCTCAAGCAACTTTAAAATATTGGAGGAATTTGACTAACTTTAAAATACCGGATGACTTTAATAAGTATACACTCATGAGTTTAATAAGTATGTTAAGGGAATTGTTTGAAACTTTAATTTGTGTTTGCGTTTTTTATTTATACTAATATAATTTAAAAGATATACTTTAAATTAAAATGACATATTTTTTATTTTATTTTCTAATAAGAAATTTGATATATAAAAACTTTAATTATTTTTTATTTATGAGTTTTTTATTTATACTAATATAATTAAAAAGATATACTTTAATTAAAAATGACTAATGATTTTATTTTTATTTTCTTAATAAGAAATTTGATATATATAATACTTTAATTATTTTATTTATGAAAATATAATTAAAAAATTATAGGTAATAATTATGCGAAAAGGCATTTTTATTGTGAGGTTTTTCTTATTAACACTGTAGAGATTTGTAGGCCGATATTGTAAAAATATTAATGAGGCCATGAAAATTCCATGTGGCATTCTTAGTCAGCGCTCCATTTACCCTTCGTTTAACGCCATCAATTGTGGGTTCGTTGTTTGTGTTTTGGAGGAACCAAAACAGACAATTAGGATGGTACGCCCAGATGCTCTCATATTCCCCACACAGACCATCTTGGTGGAGCATCTTGGAGGCGTTCGTATAGTGGCAATGGTGAATTCCGACAATGTGGAGCACATTGTGAAGACGCAGTTCGAGAATTATCTGGTTATGAAGACGTGTTTCGAGTTTCGTTTACCCTCCGTTTAATGTCGTCGACATGCCCTTTGCACCCTAAGGTGCGAATGCAAGTTATATATATATATATTATATTATATATATTAATATATATAATATATAATATATATAATATAATATATATATATATAATATATATATTATATAGTAGGAAGAGTTTAGGGTGAGGCTAGTGCATCTATTGGATGGAATAACAATCTACCCACTAATGGGATGCTATCACTAGGGTTATGCAAAGCTCAGTTGAGCTTGGATGCTTCTTGAGATAATTTAATTCCCCAAAAGTAACTTTCATCTTTAATCTATCCCCATGATATTTAACCCTAAGACTTGGTGGGGACTAACCCCACTTAAACCAACTAGTCTATACCTCATGGGGTTATATATATGTGTGTGTGTTGGGGGGTGGTGTGTGGGGTGGGGGGTTAAATACTGTATTTGCCTTCTAAATTGGAATATGCTAAATAGTTTACGTCAATATTTCATTAGGAAGACTCAACCATAGGCAAAAGTGCACTCTTCTCAAAGAGGCATGTTCATTGGTTATGTTTTATTATTTATATGTGATTTTTAGGATTTTTTTTTGTTTGAAAGGATATATATATAGATATTATAATATATAATATATATATAGATATAATATTTTTTTTTTTTCCATGGAAAAATCATAATTTTTCATTATAAAAAGGAAAATTACATGCTGAAGATGCTAGGTAGCATATGAGTTATCGGTGGTCTGGCCACTATCTATGCTGTTGTCTAAAAAATAGATGTTGATCCCATCATAGGGAGACTGCTATGAATAATTGCATATGAAATTTTAGTAATATATAGACATAAATATGCTATAATTCAAATATATACATAAAAATGTGTCATAAAATACTAAAAAATCAGGGCCCTCGGCCCCATCAAAATTGCCCATCCATGAATGGGCGGTGATAGTAGTTGTATGAGTCCATGTCCTATTGTTCTTGGATCAACCAGATCCCCCTTGGGAGGTGCATGGCTTCCTTGAATAGGATATTCGAAACATGGTTGCGTTCCCTGTATATATGTTGACAAGAAGATATGTCAAAATGTGTTCTCAGTCTCAAAGCATCATCCAACATGTGTCGTAGTGTGTGTGTGACAACAATTTTTTGATTAAACCATTTAATAATGATATGTGAGTCACCAAAAATCTGCAAATTTCGACATCCTTTGACAAGTGCAAAAAATAGTAAATGACAGAGAGGTATAAGTTTTGCAAAGTTATTTGTCCCCCCTCCCAATCCCATTTGAATCCTATAGGAGTGTGTATGATTGATATGGAGGAGTATGCCTCCCCCACATCCATGTTGTTGTGCCGATCCATCAAAATAAGCCCATAACATATCATAATCAATGTTTTCAGCTATGATGATTCGTGTAGGTGGGTCACGGGCTTCCTTCGGTAAACTTAGATAATAAGTGGTAAGTGAAGCTATGATATTGGCCCAGCATGGTACAATATCAGTGAATATTATCTTGTTCCATTGTAGCCAGATACACCAACAGACCATAATAGGTAGGTTCTGACACGTGTGTATGGGCTATTGACCACCATCGGAGCCATGCCTCCTAGGTATCCTATCTTAGCCAATTGTTCTGAATCTGTAATTGAGCAGGAAACTTGGTCCAAATGGAAGTAGTGGTTGTGCAATTTAGGAATAAGTGATCACATGTTTCCATTCCCTTCTTGCACAATACGCACCAAGTTGGGCCAAGAAATGTGCGCTTAAGTAGGTTGTCTGCAGTAGGAACCTTATTCTAAAGGATGCATCAAATGAATAGTTTTTCCCTGGGGGCCACCTTCAGCTTCCATAAAACAGCCCACCACCACTTCGATGGTCTATGTTTAGCATTAATAAGCATGTATCCATGTTTGGGGGAGTATTTCCCATTTGGTGAGTGTGACCAATTTAGTTCATCTTCCCACTCTGTAATCCGAACATGCAATTCCATCAATGTTGTTATATAGTTTTTCCAATTAACCTACCAGCATGGTGGGATATTCAGTGTGATGGTATTTTTCCATGCATGCTGGAACATATTAGTATGCCCAGGATCAACAATATCTACCATATTGGTGTGTCATGTGTTCGATAGATGTTGTATCAACCCAAGTGGGAGTAAATGAGAATTCCCACAACCAATCTAGGGGTCCATGCCAATCCGAACAGAGTTGCCATTTCCAATTCTCCATGTCATTCCATCCCTAACATGGTTCAAAGTGTTGAGTACCACTCTCCAGACCGTGGATATGTTGTTCGTGTCCCATGTAGGAAGCCTAATCCAGTCATGTAGATGTAATGGGGAAATGTATTTATGATAAATAACCTCTATCTAAAGGTTCTTGGATGTTAGGACATTCCAACCCATTTTTGAAGCGAGAGCACTAGCAAAGTAATCTAGATTCTTCAAACCCCATCCTCCCCATTTCTTTGGAAGAGTGATTCTGTCCCATCTAACCCAGGAAAATGTGTGTCCTGATTGTTTTCCCCTCCAGATAAATCTAGAACATAATTGTTGTATTGTTTTAATAATCCCCTTTGGTATCCATGGCAAGGACATTGAGTAAACCGGAGTGGCCTCTAGGATAGATTTGATGATAATCAGTCTCCCCTCTCTAGACAACCACCTCTGATGCCAAATATTTAATCTTCTTTCAATTTTCGCAACCAACCATACCTAATAAACAATCTGATAGTTTGATGGTTTTAACCTGATGCCCAAGTATTTGAGTTCCTCCTCAATCTGCAGAGTGATAAATGGGAAATGCCGAAGTGTTGAATGGATCTCATTTTGGTTGCACCTGAAGGCTGATAGGGTGGATTTGTGATTGTTGCATTTCATACCTGTAGCGAAGTAGAATAATCGAAATGTGGCAGCAAATGCTATGGAATCCCCTAATGATCCATTCAGAAATATGAGAATGTCGTCCACAAATAGGATATTTATGAGGATGCAATTGTTTGTGATCTTAATACCCCTCTATCTACACTATATTTGATCCTCCGAGATGAGCCTACTCATACCTTCCATGATCATTTGAAAAAGTAGAGGGGAGAGTGGGCAACCTTGTCTCAGTCCTCTTTCTACATGGAAGGAGGATGTTGATCCATTGATCAATACACTATGTGATACAATGGAGATGCAGCACATAATCCATTGGAGGAATGGTAATGGAAATCCAAGATGGTTTAATAGCATTCGAATGTATAGCCAGCTGGTGCAATCAAATGCTTTTGCCAAATAAATCTTAAGTATCTTGCCTTTGAGGTTCTTTGTTTTGATGGAATGAAGGGCTTCCTGTGTTGTACCCACTACTTCATGAATTTGTTCGTGATCAAGAAAAGAAAATTTCTCTGAAGATATATGCTCAAATAATATGGGCTTGCAACGATTTTGCAATGATCTTGACAATTATCTTGTATATGCAATTGCAAAGGGATATGAGCCTATATTATTCAAATCTCTGTGGGTAATAAGACTTGGGAATGAGAGCAATAAATGTAGAGTTGAATGCATCATACATTCGCTCACTAGTCCGACATTCTTCTATGATCTGAGGTAGCTCCTGTCTAATCATGTCAAAAAAATAAATGTAAAACTCGATTGACCATCCATCTGGTCCAAGGTTCTTATCCTTCTAAAACCACTTTATAGTGGCCTCTAATTTCCCCATGGATACTAGATTATGTAGTTCATCACCTGTATCTTGGTCCACATATCTGGGGAAAATTCCAACTACGCTAATGATCTCTATAATATTTGCCTCAGGAGGAGCTTTGAATAATCTCCCCAAATGTGATATACCAAGATTGGCCAGTTCATGGAAGGTGTTTGTAGGAGTTCCCTCCTTATCCCCAAGTTTGCAGATGGTATTAATGGCTTGACGCTCGTTTGCAACATGATGATAGAACTTGGTGTTCTCATCCCCCTCCTTTAACCAGATGGCCCTGCTTCGAAGTCACCAAGTTTCCTCCTTGCCTTTCAAGATCCTATTCACTCGATCTCAAGTCGGATCAAATTTTCTTTAGCATCAGCAGAGATAAACCCTCATCTCTTTGATCCACTTAATTTTTCAATTTCCAGTTCAATGTATCTCAGGCTCTGGTCATCTTTGATCCTCTTACTCTTTGCCCATTTAATTGATTTCTATTTAGGATTACCATTTTAATTGCAAATATCTCGAAGGATGATGGACCTGGCTAAGTAGTAATGGATTTCCAATTCTGTGTTATCATCTGAATATAGCTATCATCTTTAAGCCATGTTGAATTGAACTTGAAAGGTGCATTGGGTTTTCGTACACCGCCTGCAATCTCCAGATAAATGGGATGATGATCTGATAACCCCCCTAATCCCACCCATTGACGATAAATGGGCAATTGATCTAATAAAGACTCCTTAACCAGAAAACGATCCAATCTTCTGGCTAGTGCTGCATCCCTGGTCCTTCGATTTCCCCAGGTGGGGTTTAAGTAGGGCATGGGTATATCAATCAACTGGTGATCCTCCACTAGGGGCAAGATCCTGTCTGATAGTGAGTCAATATGAGCATTCATGCCCCAGGATTCAGCATGTCCTAGAGAGAAATTGAGATCCCCCCCATAATGATGTTCTCATCTTTAAAGTATTCAAAATCAAGTAATTGCTGTTAGAAAGTGAGCCTGTTGTTACAAGGTCCGTAGACATTACTAATCTTCAGCTCCTTTCCAATCTCTGTTGAGTATACATCAGCTCCGATGAATCCTAACCCCCCTAAGAATTTAATAATATAATGGTTCTGGGGTCAATACCCAATAATAAACCACCAGATCGCCCACAGGCATCCAATGCAGTGAAGTGCCTTCCAGGTAAAATAGCCTCCAGAATGGGAATAATTTTTGTTCTGGTCGCAAGTGTAGCTTGTAAAAATATGATGTCCATCATTTCCAAATCCATCATTCAACAAAAGGCTAATTTCTTAGTAGGGCTACCCAGCCCCTGACAGTTGTAGGAGATGCACTTCATGGAGAACCAAGGTGGGGGGAGGTCAATTCTCTAAGGACCTTATCAATGGGTTGTTGTCGCCCTTTAGCCACATCCAATCCATCCTGGAGGATGGCTTTAGATATGTTATATTTTCTACCACGGGAAGTCTTGGAGTGCGAAGGAAGGGGAGTAATGCCAATTCCACTAGCGTCCCTCGGGGGAATGCGAGATAATGACCGAAGGTTATAACAATGTCCCATACTAGAGTCAATGGATGGCTCCACAGGGGAGAAATAATCTAGAATCCCAGTTATGGAAGGAGGAGTGGGGGAATAAATAGGTGCAGATGGAAATAATGTACATACAACATAGGGTGAGCAATTCACAGTACCAGCATGATAAAATGAAGTGCAAAGAGAGTAAACAAATGACAACAATTGTAGGGATGGAGGGTTAGAGATGTTACCCGCATCAGAGGCATCCATCGCCATAGCCGCACGCGATCGAGTGATACGTGGGGATGGGGGACGAATCTGCTCCTGGCGAGTGCTAGTGCCATGAGCTACCTGAGAGTCCATCGGTTGATCATATTCACAAATAATAGGTGCCTTCCCTCGTCGATTAGGAACTGGGGTTGCAATGGCTTGTTCAGGTCGTGCAACCGAAGCAGAGGTAGATGCAAGTAGGGGACAATTTGTATAAAGATGTCCAATTTTGTGACATCTCCTGCATCAAAATGGAAGCCCCTCATAGTCCAATATCTCTACCCTGCATGTATCCCACCAATGCAGCTGCATACTTTCCTCCAAACCTTCCCTAGTATCAAGGAAAACTAGTATGTGAGCCATGGACATATTCCCAGTCAACATGTAAGATTTGAAGTAATCCATGTAGCTTCTGAGGGCATTCCCAATCTTCTTGAATATCTTCTGACCAGAAATGTAGTGGGAGGCTAAGAAATTTGACCCAGATGGGTCTAGCCCCGAGGTGTTCACACTCAGGATAAAAAAGGGGGCTCCATCATTTGAGGAGAAACAAAGCCAATTCAATGTGTCAGTGTTTTGATAATACCCAAGGAATAAACTCGGGCTTTGAAATCGCAAAGAGAACCATCCACGAGAGAGGGTAACCACTGACGGTAGTTCGGTTAAGACCTGGCCCCATATCTCTAGCACCCACTACTTCATCTCGCAGCCGAGTATGCCCTACCTCGAACATCGCTAACTAGAACATGGTCAGAGGTATCCAGTACATCCCCCATGTAAATGTCGACTCCAAATGTGAGGGATATCTTCTTTTTTCTTGCCTTTACCCCTTTGAAATGCTTTGTAGCATGCCTCAGTTGATTTGGGGGTGGCTTAGACTGTTGTGAGTGTGATGAAATCATAACCGCCTATGAGCGAGGGTTCCTGGTCAAACCTTGATGGGGATGAGATGAGTTTGCAAAGCAATCGGAGGTGGGAGGGTTGGGTATGGGGGGAGGGGGAAGGGGACCGCAGGGTCCAGTTGAGGGGACAAATCGATATGCAGAGCTAGTGGGGGAGGGATGTGAGAATATTTTGGGGGATAAGATGGAGTCAGGTTCAATAGGTATGAGGGTGCAGGTGGGTTAAGACAGGAAGAGATAAACTATAGAGAGGTCGAGAAGAGCAGGGGGAGGTTAGAATCTGGTGGGATGTCCACCGCTACAGGGCAACTAGGGAATGAAAAATTAGAAGATGACTACCCAGGTAATGGATGAGACTGCTGAGTCGAGATTGTGAAAGCAGGATATTTCGGCACTAAGTAAACCCCAGGTGCAACGACTAGGGTTGTGGGAATGTCCAACGAGATGTTCGAGGAGGTAACTGGAAAATGTAGAGGGAAAATAGACCAGTTGGGGTCTAGTGTGAACGGATCCTTAGAATAATCAATAATGTCACCCTCCATGTTAACCGACAACAGATAAATAACTGTCCCAAGAAATTCCCCCGCTGACAAATGTTGGGTCAGTGAGGTGTACAGAGCAAGTCACTGTGAACGAACTCGATGGTCGACAAATGGAGGTGGTCAGATGGAATGCAATAGGGTAAAACACCCGTGAAGGTGATAGAATTGTGGTTACATTCTTGTCCAGGCCGATGGGCAGGCTGCCATCACCGATGCTCTCAAACCCTAAGCCATTGTTCGAGTTTCGTCGCCCTCCATTATTTTCGCTCCACCACTCACTTCAAAATATACCAAAGATATGTTATATATATATATATATATATGCACATTTGTTTTAAATATTTGAAAGGGTATTTAATATTATAGTGAAAAATATAATAATGACCTTTACCAGGGTTTTTCATAATTCTCTTGAATATTGAGGGTTAGAAGTTGAATCATGGCTCTAGAAATTCATATATGGGTTATTTCCAAAAAATATGTTATCGTGATTGACTAAATGAGTCATCCCTCAGGGAGGGGTGAAACCCCCTCATATCGTAACGTAGTTACCATATCTCATAAGCGAGCGAGGGGAACTTCAAGTTCTTCTAAAGGAAGCAAAGGAAAGGAGGAAACCCCTATACTGGGCGCACAATGGAAATCACGACTGAAATGGAGATGCCTCCCAAAGGCATCTACTAACCTGAAATTTGTCATCCCCAATAATAGACTAGATAAATGACGACAATTTATGAAAGATCACACATTGATCTGCAAATTCATGGGCATTAAACCTAGAGAATAAGACATTGTGGAGTGGATCCAATTAAAGTAGAGACTAAAGGATCAACAAAGCTGACATTGAGGGCAAAAAGTTTTTTCATAGTTATCTTCACATATATGGAAGATCAAAAGAGGGTTTTTGAAAATGACCCATATTTTATGAATAATGCTAGGTTATGAATAATGTCAAATTATTCATGAGATTCTAGGAGGAATGCTATAACTTGAAGAACGAGCAGTTCCTTGCAGCCCCGATAGTGGTACCTGCTTCGGGCAGATGGTTGGGACCTTATCTCATTGATCAAAAGGTTTCGAGAAGGTTGTAGAAAGCTTGATTATCCGAATGGGGTGTTTTTCTAGGCGTTCTTGCACTATTTTTCACCAGGAAACCAGTGGTGTTGTCTGTTTCTAGAGATGGGCTCTCGATTTTCCAGCTATCTTCTAGATTGGAGGTATAAGGATGTTTATGTAGAAATTTTCTTGTATTTCTATCTTTTCATGCCACTTAATAAAAGAAGGCCTCCCCAATATTGAGCAGGGCCCGAAGATGTAGTCCAAATTGGATGAACTCCGTAATCAAATTTTTGTGTCATGATATTCTGTGATGATGTTTCTTTGTCTTCATTTTTATGCTTATGTTTTTTATGGTTTTTAAGCATTGTAACTCATGTCAATTTCGATGCTTCTATAAGCAAAAAAATTCCCGGATCAAGATGGTATTAAAGTAGGGCTTAAGTGATGTGAATTGCATGAGTGCGCTAACTAAAGATAGGCTTCAAAGGATGACCATCTTGAAAAGGAGACATGGCGAGTATTGAGGCTCATGGGGGAGAGATACAATATAATTGTTGTTAGAGTGTGTGTGAATGACAGAGTTGTGCGTGAATGATTAAGTGTGCAACCATGGAGCACGACAAGGGAATGTGTGATACTTTCCTGCGTATGTCCAAGATGGTGGAAATTATGTATAACACATATGAGAAGTGCAAAGAGGAGGAGACTCAGGGATCAGAGAGTGATATATCATATACCTCTTTCGTTTCTTTGCAATCATTGCCTTCCTCCAATGTAGAGATTAATCAGAAGCTTCAAGAGGAGAATGCAGAATTAAAAAGACTCCTACAGAGGAGAAACAACGACTGCTACAACAGTTGCAAGCAAAGGAGGAAGCCTTGGAAAAGTTGCAGTGTTATCCATGTGAGGTAAATTCTTCCACGCCGAAAATTATTCCTGATCTTAAATTTGCTGCTTTTGAAAATCATACCACAAGAATAGGTTTTAAATTGTTGAAGAGAATGGGATATGAAGGAAAAGGCTTGGGAATTAATGGACAAGGCATTGTCAATCCCATCAAATTATAAGAATTTCCCTGTCAAACATGACTTGGGTATGTTAGGAGGGAAGCTGATAAATGCACTATTACAACCAACAAGCCATCAATGGCAGATGATAAGAAGCCCTCATCAGATTTCCCAAATCGACGGTGGAGGTAAAAGATGTTGATTTCCCTTCAATTTCGTCTTCACATAGTATACTTTCTATTAGAAATGTGGAGATACCAATGACATGGACAAACATGAGACTCCTTACCAGGATGAGGTACAAGGAAGAAGAAGTACTTGGTGTTAATAACCAAGGCATAACTCAACCAGTGGAGATTGAGCAAAGACCTCAATTTGCAAGGTTGGGGTGCATCGAAGGAGAATGCTCAAAGATGTCAGAAGCTTCCATGACATTGTTGAAACAGTCGAGGAAAGAGGATGATGGGAATACATCACCATCAACCTATGGTAGTATACATTGCAGAGAAAGAGCTGAGGCAAGCTCTTGTTCCCATGATCATACCAGAGACCAACAACAAAGGTATAACCAGTCTCAGCATTCTAATTTTCATTCTGATTACAACCATATGGTTAATAATGAACGAAAACCATGGGATAAAAGAACTTGAAGTTTTTGTGGATTGCATAACCATGTGTTTGATGAGTGCTAGGAAAGAATAGTAGCACAAAAAAGGATGAGGCGTGAAAGACCCTCTCAACAGTAGGCAAAGAAGAAGGTAAAACAGATCTGGAGGACGAAGGCTTATTGTAGTCATTGTGAAAGAGGTGGTCATCAAAGAGCCACATGTTGGAGGCTCCATCTAGAACAACGTCATAAGGACAAAGCATCCGAGCATGAACCAGATGAAGCAGTTGTTGGACCAGCGAATGCGCCACAAGGAGGTGACCCATTCACTTTGATAAGTGAGAAATGGTTCTTCTAGGTGTGGTAGAATGTCACGACCTTATTTTTGAATCATGTGTTGCATTTTAAATTATGAAAGTGATGATGTGTTTTCCATCACTTGTTGAAGCAACAATGATGCTTGGCCTTATTTTTTGTTACATTTTAAACTGTGGAAGTAATGATGTGTTTTCCATCACTTGTTGAACCAACAATAGTGTTTGGCCTTGTTTGTGTAAATCATGTGTTGCATTGATGATGTGTTTTCCATCACTTTTTGAGGCAACAATGATGTTTGGCCTTTTCTTGATAGCTGGAGTATTGCTTTCATTTTAATGTAAATTTGACCACAGAGTATGTGTTAAACTCGTGGCAAGTATGGGATGCTTGGCCGATTTTTTTGGTCATAGAGCTAAACATGTATTTTGCAAGATATTGTACTATAGGTTTGCAAGGGGTGCAGGTGTAGGTTCATTGCTTATGGCTCCGAAGGACAAACGTGAAGGAGAAGGAAGGATGACCTATTAGGACACTTGCAGTGTAGACAAAGTACAAAGTAGTTGCAGATTAATTAATCCTTTTGGAGGACCAAAAGCTTCTCTTAGTGGGGAGGACCGATCCAGGAGGATCCAAGAGGAACTAGGAGGATTGATCGAGGTGGATAATCAGAAAGTACCAGTGGCATGGTTAAAGGCTCAAAACTCAAAGTGGCAGAATATGGATGAAATCAACATCCGATCGAAGTTCTCGTCGCCCTGATTCCAACGATGAAAACGACACACAAATCCGAGTTCACATGAAGAAGTTAGAGAAAGTCAATGATTTAGTTTGACTTGGAAAAATGGTAGGAGTAGATGACGTGGAAAAGGTTCGATGAATAGGGAAACAACATGTGGGAGGATGTCATTTGATTCCCTAGATTGCATATCGCATACCACAGAAAGGTAAAGGTCACAATTTACAAATCGGCATCGGTACAGTCTCAATTGCAATGGGGAGTTGGACTCGATATTCTATATATGATGTTTTATATCCACCGGTGGGTCTGTCATATTGTAGAACGCAAGATTGTGTCAGTCCACTGATGAATGTCGTTGATTGCGATGGGCCATGATATTCGCTAATTGTAATTTGTGATGGGGGTCCCATACGTGATCTTTTCTAGGCTATGTTTAAGACTCCCGGCGGGTCCGCAGAGCACCTGTTGTAAGTGGTGTTGACATACGTCGAATTGCGATTTGCGATGATGGTTCCGGAGGCGATATTTATATATTATGTTTGATAATTTCGATGGTTCGTGGATCACACAGAAATGCAAAATGTGTGGAATTTGGATCTGTCTGTTGATTACGAGAGCGCCGATAAGGATATGTCTGTTAATTGTGTTACGCCGATCAGCCAACTGCCGATTTCACCGCACAGTTAGCACAACTTTGCCTTATTTGTAAGGTAGTTGCCACAAATCTTAGTTAAGCTGAGATTTTAGATATCCAATCAGAACTATCAGTTTAACTTCGTCTTTGGTTAAGAACTCCCTGAGTATTGAGGAATTTGGTCACCAAATATATAAAACTGATTATCCGTACATCGAGAGGGGAGAGCAGAGAGCAGTGCAGGTTTGTAGAGCAGAGCAATGGCACCTACTCCTGGCAGGTGGTCGATACCTTATCTCAGAGATCAGAAGGCTCTGAGAAGGTTGCAAAAGGCTTGATTATCCAAATGGGGTGTTCAGATAGGCATTTTTGCACTATTTTGCGCCAGGAAGTCAATGGTGCTGTTTGTTTCTAGATCCGGGCTCTCCATTTTCTAGTTATCTTCCAAATTGGAGGTATAAGGAATTTTATGTAGAAATCTTCTTGTACTTCTCCCTTTTCATGCCACTTAATAAAAGAAGGCCTCCCCACTATTGAGCAGGGCTTGGAGATGTAGTCCAAATCGGACGAACTCCATAATCAAATATCTATGTCATGATATTCTGTGATGATGTCGCTTTGTATTTATTTTTCATGCTTATGTTTTTATGGTTTTTAAGTGCTGTAACTCATGTCAATTCTGATGCATCTATAAGGAAATAAAAATCGTGGATCAAGATGAGCAAACTATGATGCAATTATTTCGAACATGGGCTAGAGTAGAAGCTCAAGAAATACCCCTAGAGAAAATGCAACACTTCCTCCATCTATATGGGTAATGGAGACATAGCAATGCACATATGGAAGGGGTTTCAAAGGGTTCTAATGTTGGGAAGGACAAGACATCACAACTACATTGAACTAAAGAACAAGCAATGATTGAATGGAGTAGGAATGGCTAAAAAACTACCAAAGAGGTGCTCAAAGAGGCCGACGAGTTTTTTCTAAACCCAAGGCAGGTTAATAGGATCTCAAAGAATTTCCTCCAAAATACATCAATTTCTGAATGAAATTCGTCTCTTGGGATATTCAAGGCTTAAATAGTAATGATAAGCAGAGGTACTTGAAGACTAGAATAGAGAAGGAGAAGACAAAGATAATAATCTGACAAGAAAAACAAATTTTAGGTTTTAAGTTAGCATAAATCATAGATAAATGTTGGAGAGGCAGTGATTCAATGGCTATTGAAGCACGAGGTATCGCGTGAGGAATAGTAGTGGTATGGGATCCAAGATTGGTGGTTTTCTAGGATTGGGTAGAATACCCCAATACCCTCTTAGGGCATTTCAGATGCTTAAGAGTAGGAGAGGTAGTTTCTTTGATGACGGTATATGGACCCTCTATACCCAGTAAAAAAGAGGGCTACTTGAACAACTTGCGGAATATGAGAATGCACTATCACAATAAGTGTTGGATCATAGGCATGTTAATTTGGTAGCTCAATGATAAATTCCAATCATGGAAATAGATTTCTATTTTTAAGAGGACCAATTTTGGGTTTTGAAGCACTTGATTTTGAGAAAGGAAAGTGTATTTTTATATTGAAGCCCACATGTACATAAAAGGACAGGTCGGCCCAAAAGTGAAATTGGACATCCTTGGATGGCTATAAATACAAGTCAAGTATCCCTCATTTGGACATCATCACAATCATCCTTCTTTCATTGGTTTGGATCACACAGGTCTGAGGTGGTTCATAGATATTGGTTTGTACAAGTCTGAAATTGTAGGGTTCGTAGCTCGCACATGAGATCTAGGGTTTTGGTTTCCAGCCGCAGGGATGACACAAGAATTTTTTGGTTGCAATTGCAAGCTCGTAGGCTCATGATTACGGTTGGAGGGTTTCAGTTGCATGCACATACACTCATTGCATGCAATTGGAAACTAGGGTTTGGTTTTCAGTTGACCACAGTTGACTGCAGAATTCTGCAGTTGAACGCAAACAGTGACAGTTGACTATAGGCTTCTGAATCAGGGTTTTGATTATTAGCATTGTTAGGTTCATCTCTTGGATGTTGATTAGTTGATTTTACTATATAGTTTTGTGGTTAAAGATATGGATCATTGTACTCTCTCTTTGTTGAACATTTTATGACAATCTAATAAGAAGAAGAATTTGAAAGGGTTTTCTCTGTAGTGGGCTTTTCCCTGGTCTTAGACCAATCCTTGTGTCTCTATGTTTGAATGTTTTTGTTCTGTTGTTCCTTTATGTTCCATTACAGTAATGATGACATTTTTCTTTATATGTAATTGCATATGTTTCTGAATAATGTTATGATGTTGTGGGGTGAATTTGATATGTAAATGAAGAAATTAAATTATCTAAAGCAAAGAACAATGTATCCTTGAGAAAAATTAACATGGTACCAAAGTTGGGTTGAAAAAGACATAGAAGATCACCCTATATAGACACGATTGATGGAAGCAAGAGAAGATGGAGGAGACCTAAAATAATTCTAGGGTTTGAAGGAAACCCTAGACAATTTGGTTATTAGGGTTTGATGAATATTATTCAGTTAGGGTTTGGAATCCTTGAGTTTTACAATTTTGAAACCCTAGAATGATCAGTGTGAAGATGTCCTATCACTTGTGAAAGGTTTGATGTAGCACTAGATGAGATAATCTTAATTAGGCTTGGTTGCTAATGAAGTTGGTTGATAAATATTGAAGGCAGCAATGTTATATGGATAATGGATAGTAATGAATCTTAAAGGTTGGGTCAAGAGAGAGTTGATCTCCTCCCGTTAAAGATAAGTTCCTTTTAGATTTATGTTACCTCTTTGTGATTCTATTCCTGTTTTGGTTTATTGCTTTAATTACTACTTATACTTCTTGCATGAATACTTGAGTATCTAATGCTTCTAATCTCTAGATGAGACATGATAAGCATATCCTTCTTGAGGATCATGTAAAGTGAAGGAAAATAAATCTAGTGAAGGAAGAGAAGAGCCACTGCTGGAATAGGAAAGAGGCACCTGATGAAAAGTTGATAAAGTGCTCGAGCTTCCAATGACAAATAAGAGCTAAAAGGTGCACATGTATCTGAATACTATAAGGTATGTATGGCGTATTGATTCAATGTTGTGATTTATCTGCAAGATTGGAAGGCAAGTTAAGCCCTAAGGTATGTCAAGAACATCACCTTCATAAATGTCCCACGCATGCATATGAAAATAAGTTTCTGACACACATGATATATTGGTTCTCTTGATATTTGGCAAGTATTTAACATTTTAGACATGATGAATTTCCTAGATGCATTGTTTGTGATATATTGTGACTTAATACTACTTGTGATAAGCATGATAACCTTTATGATAAAAGTGTAACAGTAAGATTATTACTCAGGATCTCCTTGTTGACCTTGGATTAATAATTTTGACAATATGGTAAAATTGAATGTCCTGACTTGATGATTGAATACATGTTAAAGAAGTAATGTAGTGGTTATGATCCTTGGAGTATGACGATACACCTGTCAGCTGCCTAATCATATGACTCTAACCCTTGATTAAGGTTTGATGTCATGCTCATATGTGATGATGAAGTAGTTGATGCTAATATTTTATGACTATGATGCATATATGTCCAAGAATCTAATATGGTTTGATTTCATGATCTAACATTTTTGTTGATGCAAGAAAGTATTATGATAAGCTGGTTGATGTCTTGATTAATGTTGATTGAAGTGGCTTCTCATTCAGAGGAAGAAACTCTCCATAAGATCCCAACACCTATTATTATTTGTAAATGACTCTTGACCTTTGAAGGAAGGATTTTGGACATGAATAACGATTTGATGTTGTTGAAAAAGGTTTGGCAAAGTTCTGATCTAGGCAGAAAATATTTCTCCTAGCTCAAGCCCAACTGCTAGGAAAAAGGCTTAAGGGTGTGTTTATAAACCTCCCAACTACATGGAAGAAGGAATATGGGTGTAGTTGAGCCTATAGGATTCAAAACTGAAATCGCACAAGACCAGGATCGCACTAGGGGTATGACATACCTACAAACATAGAGAAAATGATGGAGAGTTTTATGAGCATGGAAGTTTGTAAGATCTACGTAATGTTTGACTTATTATTAAGAATGTGAATTTCTTGGATAATCTTGTGTTTGTAGGGGACTGAAATATGTATATTATTATGTTGTTTTCTTTGACCTGATCATTTGAGTTAGTATATCACAATATTTAGTAATAGTTGCAAGGGCTTGAAAAATTTGGTTTATTGGCATGACCTAATATAAATGAGCAGTATTGTAATTTTGACATAATGCTTAACAATTCATATATATGTTTTGGCTTATGGATTGATTGAAGTCTTAACGATAATGAATTAGGGTTTTTATCGTATTTGGTTCTTGATAATGGTAATTTGCCTTGATGTTAAATAACATTGCTATGTAGACATAATTGATTTACTATTCGAATCATTGGCATTTGGCACATTGGTTGAAGATTAAATGATTATGATTCAGTATGCATTGATATCACTATGAATGGATAAATTTTATATGACTTATTCTTGGTGTATGCATTCACATCTAGGGACATAAATGAGTATCATAAGGATGACTTGATGAAGTCGAGCTTGATATTATAAATAACAATTGTTGACTTGTCAAATAGATAAGGGTGTAACCTGGTACTTGGATGTGAGCTCTACTTGGGGACTTGGATTAAAAAAGGTTTAACAATGATACTAGCAGTTACTTTCATGGCTTTGATATTTGATCTGGTTTGACAAGTATACTTGGTTGATTTTATTACACAATAGTGATTTATTTAAGGCTAAGCATATGGTTTGTTCAAGTATTATGTTTCCAGAAAACATCATATGAAGCAAGCTCCCCGACCCTGTTATGCCCGCATTGACAATTAACTAGTAAAGCCTAAAAGATGCACCAATCCAAACCTCTACTTTAAAGTGGTCCAAGTTATGCCTTTGATTTTTGGTTTTATATGTTGATGATATATTCTTGACAGGTAATGGTCCTCTGATGATTAAAGGAAGAGGGAAATGGCCTCTGAAGTTTGAAATGAAGAACTTGGCATGATGAAGTTTGGAAAAGAGAAATATATCGTGAAGCTATTAAAGAAATTTTGGAAAGTGGGAATGCAAATCCTTGGACACCTTGATGGAATTTAATTTAAAGAAGTTATGCAAAGGTATTGCTAGACCTAACTTGGAAACCAACAATTTATTGAAGCATTGGTGTTCCTTGTAACATCCATCTAGGTATAAGTTTTGTAGAGAACGACCTGAGTCAATTCATGATTAAGTTGCTTCATACACATTGGGTTTCTAACAAGAAATTTTTGAGATATTCACACAAGTCGATCAATCTTGGTTTGAGATATACTTCTAGGGATGCATGACTGCACATATAACACTAATAATGATTGGGTTGGAGATAATTATTGAAATAAATATCACATATGGATGCTACTTTAGTATGAGATCTTCCATGATACTTTGGATTAGAAGTCCATAGCTTTAAGCACGAACAAGGTTGAGTAATTTGTTGCTAGCATGGCTAGCTATGAGGCAGGTTGAAGAAACCCTTTGGAGAGCTATTTTGAATAGGTTTTGGATGTACCTTCCAAGCCTCTACATCCAAACATTCTGACAGAATTGTTTCTTTCATGTTTCGCTTCATGGTTTTCCAAATAAAGTCCCATGACGACCTTTGATTGTTAAATATGATTTAGTTACGTTCCTTCCATACATTCTAAAGGAGGATGCCCAAGACCAATATCCAAGCCATGTTGACAACTAAATTCTTAAAGAGAGATACCTACCACGATTCTATGATTTCCCATAGGCTGTTAGGAGAGTGATATAGATGGCTAAATAAGGCCCTTACCCTATTCCATAAGTATTCCAAAAATACATAGGTATTCAAGAGGTGCTATGCACTTTCCTCTTAATGTTTATAGAGAGGAAACCTTGATGGGCCTGTGAAACCTTTTCTCTGGAGATGGTCCCATGTTAAGAGGCATGTCGTTCTGAAAATCCATAGGAAATGTGTGACCTTTGGCCATAGTTTTCTTGCCCATATATTCTTCCATAGAGGTTCCTGAGTCATCTCTAAATAGCTTGCGAGGATTCTATAAGCCTCCTTTATGGTGAACATCCCTTTCGATTTGTATCCCTGCCTTAATTTATCATTATCTTGTGCCAAATGGATTTTCCTTTCTTTGAGCTACTAGCTTAAGATCGACCAACCCTGCAAATCTAAATCATCGACCTAGTTGTCCATTGCTCTCCATTCCCACCATTGGGATTACAATATGGTTTCTTTACAAAAGTATAAGACTTGAACAACGTCGTAAGAAATGGTGAACTCCATGAAAGGCCTGAACTCCTCTCTATTCTCTAGGCGCGAAAGTTGTTAACAAAATTCCTCCCAAAACTTGGTTGTTCTAACATTTCCGATCTCCCTGAGCTAATGATTTTGAATAAGAGATTTGTTTTCCTATAAAAGATTCGATATAGAAGACATAGAAGGGAACATTAACATTTTCGCCTTTTCTGCTTGAGTGTTGATTGGGCTATATTTCCTATCCCAATTTTTTTTTCCATATCTCTTAACCTCCTTAGACCCATATTCACCATAGTTTGGCCACCACAACTTTGTTGAGCATATCAAGGTCCCATAATCCTAGTCCTCCTCACCATTTAGGTATACAAACCTTCTCCGAAGACACCAATGCCCACTTCTTAGCCTATTGGGCCCCTTTCCATAGAAAATTTTAGAACCTGGAAACAATATCCTTATATACCTCCTTTGGAGTTAGTAATATTCATCTGATAGACCAAAATGGATTGTAATACTACATTCAAAAGAGTGACACGACTTGCTATGTTCAATGATCAGAAAGCCCAATTATCCAAATGGTTGAAAATTTTATCTATGAATTATTGCTAGCATGAAGTCCTGAGTGAGTTCGTGATGAGCGAAATACCTAGGCATTTCACAGGCAGGGTGCCTACTTGGAACCCCAGGTTTCTAGCAAGATTTTTCTGAACCATCCTACTAATGTTGAAGAAATACATACTGGACTTCTCCCAATTAATCAAAGTACCAAAAGCATCCTAGACATATGAAAGGATGATGTCCAATGTTCTCATATCCTATACCGTTGGTTCTCTAAACAACATGATATCATCAACAAATTGTTGATGTGTTATGGGAAGATATTGGCCCAATATATGGATGCCTTTAAGGTACCTCTGATTAATTATCATCTTTATGTATCTCCCCAGTCCTTTTGTTGTTATGATAAATAAGAAAGGTGATTACATGCCCCCCTATCGAAGACCTCTAGATGCTATGAATGTATGAGTAGGCGAACCATTTAGCAAAATTGAAAAGAAGGATGTGGATATGAGGGACTTGATCCATCCGATCCATTAGGGGGGAAATCCAAAAGCTACAAGGACACTAAGAAAGTATTTCCAATGTAATCTATTATATGCTTTAGATAGGTCTAACTTAATGTTGTAGCGGCTATAACCACCCTCCAAAATTTTGGCCTACACCAATTTTAGAGCCTCCCCTGAAGATTTTCGCTTGATGATTGCACACACTTGGGTTCACTCCATGAGATTGTGTGAGTCTTTACATTCGCCTTGCTTGTTCAATGCATCCAAGTCTTTGCATGTTGATGTCCAAGTTATGCTTGCGACCATGTTCTGGTTATGCTCAAAGTCTCTGCTTCGTATGTGTCTGTTGTGTTCACCATGAAAGCATCTGTCGCACTCACACACAGAGTCACATTCACTGTCATGCAAGCGTCGTCTCGAACATGAACGATCAATCATGAGTGTCATGCTTGTCGCTTGCACCATTGGTCAGTCATGTTGAACATGTGTATCTGGATGGTCTGGTCATTTCGTCGTCAAGTCATGTGAGTGTGTGTTCATATGATCACCTATGTATCATTCGACTGTTCACACACAATCATTTTTGCTAAAGTTCTAATGACCAGAGTCCTCACCGATAGCTGGACCATTACCCTACTATCGACTAGATCAACTGTCAACCAAAACAGTGTAAAAGCACCAACATAGTCCTTTCAAGCTGTTCTACCCACAAGTAACTCAATCAACTCTCATGATGGCCACCCGGACAGTCAGACCTAATAGTCACCCTGGGATTGACTCCCCTCAAAATTTGCGCAGAGGCCATTGACCTCCCCTGTTCAATTGACTGAGGAAATTACGCAGGCAGGCTGAATAGACACTAAGTGCATGTCCCTGTCTCCTTCAAAAAATTGCACAGTTTTCCCAGTCAGTCATCCAGACAGTCGACTGACTGTTCATCTTAGAAATTGTGCAGTTCTCATGAGCAGGTCTTCCACTGCCCACTAGTTAGCGCAGCTCAAAAATTGCGCAGAGATGATCAGTGTGCTGGCCTCCCGACCTTAGTGCAGCTTTCCTAGCCAATAGCTCCTAGCAGCAAACTGCCTATTCCCTCTAGGAATTGTGCAGTTTCTGCTGCCAGTGACTGAGAAGCCAACTGCCAGCCCCTATGGGAATTGCACAGTTTTGGTTGTTAGTGACCCTAGCAGCCAACTGGAAGTTCTTTATGGGAATTGCACAGTTATGGATACCAGTGTCCCAGTAGCCAATTGACAGTTCCCTCTGGGAATTGTGTAGTTCTAGATGCCAATCTCCCGAGCAGTTCCCCAGAAAAACTGTGCAATCCCTGCCTACTAACTCTTCGTTATGGAAAATGTGCAGAGCATGTCTGCTTTTCCCTCCTGCAGCCTGGACTGTCCCTCCAAAAATTTGTACAATTGTGCCTCCCAGCCGAGCTAGACCTTGTAGACAATCACTGTCGACTCAGATTGTCTATCTCCATCTCTCAGTGACTCTTGCGCAATTTTCATCAGCAGTTGCCCGGGGCCATCATTCCGCATCACAGCCCTATTGCCTCTCCTGACCACCTACATCTGAATGATCATATGTCATGGTAGACAAGGAGGTTTTGGATTTGATGTCGTTTCGTCATGAGTGACTGCAGGTACAGGTACACTAAAACACATGTTAAGACGATGAATAGGGTGAACGAAGGGAGCACATGCGGATGGACAGGTTCACCAACGGATGAACGAACGAAGCATGTGAAGTAGATGAACATGACGAACATGCACCTTCACGAACAAGTGAACCTGTCAAGCCTTACAACATGAAAGCAAGGAACAACATGCTAAATCTTCAAGCAAACCAAGGACCATCGAAGACTCCGCGCACTTCGCCATGTAGAGGTGAAGCTATGATACACCATGAAGACATCCTTCACTCAGTAGCACAATAGCTCGACATGCACTCCAGCAGCAACACGCATGTACCAGCATTGTCATGTCAAGTCATGTCGAGTCAAGTCATGAGTCATGTTGCCCACATCTCCACTATGGGCTTGTTGTCAATCAATGTGATGTAACGTGGAAGTCCAAGAGACCCACTTGTTGAACATAGAGTCATGTAAGTTTGAAAGTCATGGAAGTCGAACGATCATGAGGGTATTCTAACAACTACAAGGGTCAGTTTTACCCTTGGCTATAAATACCCCCCACATTTGTACATGAAATGTCTTTTCACCTCAACTCCTCCCACATAGCCAAGAGAGTCTGTAATATTTTCTTTGAGGAGTAAGTAGTGACTCCAACACCCCTTTGATGGGGTCAGTGATGTATAGTGTAACAATGTGTCTTAGAACTTTCGCTTAATTCAGAAGCTTGTTAACATGCCAACAAATTTTCACACATGTATTGTATTTGTTGTAAGACTGATATTTAACACTTGTAATGCATGTTTCTTTAACTTGTGTTCTACATCTGAATTGATTCATTTGTTCTAATGCATAATCTATTAATGGAAATGTGTTGTATATGCTAGTAATGCTGTCCCATCCGTTTTGACTGCTCTTCTGGACATCAAAAAGACCTTTCATATGAACCTTGTTATAACTACCATTGCACTCGTTCGGACTATTCCATGAGCGTTGTACATATTATCTTACCTTGTATGTTGTGACTGCCGCATCCAAGTGGATTGCTCCGCTGGAAGCTATGTATGTCCTTTGTGTTGTGTGTTCCTAGCTGAGTTGGGATTGATCCCTTTCAGCCTAGAACTCACCTTCACCATCTTCCCCTCAAAGTGAAAGAACCATTGACACAAGTACACTTACATTCACTAGGCACGTGAACCTCACTTCTCGAAGACAAAATGAACCACTCTCCTATGCTGACAAGCAAGATTTGAGGCAAATCCTTAAGATAATGGCAACTGGGCCATCATATCAGATGGGAATCCCACACCAAATGGTGTGAGGTCTAGTTGGGACTTCATACCAGGGTGATCCCTTGAATGTGGGCGGGTCCAGCACGGTCAACATTTCTGGCGCTAGAAGGAGGGCAACCAGTTGTACATGGCTGAAATTCTACTCACACTCACTCATCAACCATTGGGTCAAGGCAGTAACTTGCGATCCCTCTCTCATGACTCAGTAGTTGGTTACTCCTCACCTCCCATAATTGAACACAAGATTTCATATCAACACCTTTACTTCGTCCATCCCATCACTCGCCAGTTTGAGAAAGAAATCGGACTGATCGCAGGCATACAATATCTTCCACACACATCTAAGAAGCCAAAAGACACTCCCACAGGGGTTGTTGTATCATCGGTGGAAGAAGAATTCCTTGCTACTCTTGAAGGTTTGGAAGAAGCTATTGAAGATGGAGAGGAACCTCTAATATTATTTGAAGATGAACAAGGCACTCTTGTGGTCTTGGGATCAAACTTCGGTATAGGAGGCAGAGGGGAAGGTAGCGAAGGAGGTGGAGACTGAGACGAACCGACAGACTCAGATTTGAAATCATCAGTTTTAGAAGGGGACGAAGAGGATGAAGAGATGGTTGACCCAAATATTGAATGGATGATTCAAGGACCATTGGCACTCCCAGCTGTTCTGCACAAGATGCCGAATCAAGCAGAGAGAATGAACATCAAGTTCTACCCTCATAGCATGGTGAAGGCAGAAGACCACTTAGACAAATTCTACCTACAGCTGCAGATCCTTGAGGTATGTTATGATGACGTAGCATGTAGATTGTTTCCATGTACCTTGGATGGCCGTGCAACTGCTTGGTATCACATCCTTCCATCCAACTCCATATAGAACTGGGTTTCTTTCAAACATATTTTCCTTGAAAAGTTTGTTGATGATAAGACCCCAATAATCCTATTCAAAGAATTGGGAAGACTTAGGATGGAGGGAAAAGAGAAAGTGAAAGATTTTAATAAGAGGTTTATGCATATTTTGAACAAGTTTGCACTAGACACCAAACCTCATGACTCCATCACTGTCGACTATTACACATCTACACTTCCAACTACCATTGTGTAGTTTGTCAAGCAAGATGCGAATCCAACACTTCTAGAAAGCTGCGAAGAGGCTATTGCTGTTGAGAAAGACTTGTGCGCCATTAGAGTCATCATGGATGACGAATCAACGAAAGACTCCAAGGATGTGAGCAGAAAGCCCCAAGAAACGACGAGCAAGGGAAAAAACAAGAAAGAAACTGATATTGAGACCCTCACTCACCTTGCCAAGAACTTGACCACTGAAGTGTCTGAACTCAAGCAACAGAAGACAAACACATTCACGAGCAGTCATTCGCCCAGACAGAGACAAGAAAGTAGTTCATCAACTGGCTCATCAAGCAACAATCAGTTGGGTTCCAAATTTGCGCAAACGCCTATGTTCCAACTCGATCAATGTGTCGATCCTAAGTTTTGTTCCTTCCATGAAGAATTTCACCCCGAGAACTCTTGTTCAGATTGGAAGTGAGTTGCTACCTATGTCTGTACTTATACACTCAATGCGGATGGTGACATATGGGAGAAGCCAGAAGACACTGATGATAATGAAGAGGTTGCACCTGATGAAGCACCGAGTTCTGGGCATGTGGTGAATGCATACCAGTGCTCACAAGTAGTCTTGAAGATGAACACCGAGAAGCAACCCCAAAAGAAAAATGATCGTTACCATCTTAGGAGTAAAGGGGCTCCCCCTACACTGGAGGAGATGTAAGAGAAGGTGAGACAACTAATAAAGAAGGCCAACCCACCAGCTGCCTCAAAGCAATAAACACAAAGCAAGTCCGAGAAGACAACGACGGATAAGAGTACGTCCATAGGCAGCAAGTTGCAGAACACTTCGCCGGACAACATGAAAATCCGTTCCACCCCAGACATCTCGGTGAGTCTACCACCTCTGGATTACAACATAGTTGATGCCATGAAGAAAACTCGAGCGAACATTAGTTTGTTCGAGCTAGCCAAAGTATAGAGTCAGCGAGATATCCTGCGGCAAGCATTGGGACGAACAACAATAGACAACGTGGCCTCCACCTGTAAGGGAGCAAGCACAGCTCCCAGATCACTATCCACTATGCTCAATACACTCTGGATGGAAGAAGAAAACTCAGGTTGCCCCCCATTCTTGCTTTCATTGAAAGTTTTCAACTACAATGTCCACAACTACTTGGTTGATTCTGGCACGATAGCCAATGTCACGCCGCTCTCCATTGCTAAGATGACCAATGCACAATGGAGCGAAACATCCGATAGAAACATCCAACTTGATAGAACATCACTACCAACCATTAGTGACCTACGAGACGTGATCATCCGACTATCCCATGACAGTTGAGTCCACCAATGCATCAACATAGTTTTTATGGACATACTGGAAGCATATGGCCTGCTACTCAGTAAATATTGGTCCAACAAGCTAGATGGATATTTTGCTACAAATTGGTCTCACATGTGGCTTCCGTACAAGGGCAGATGCAACCAAATCTGGGTGTTATCCGAGAGGTATATGAAACACAATGTCACTCCTCTTAACGAAGAAAATGAAACATTGGCTTTTGCAAAACTCATGTTTGGAAATTGCCTCCTAGAAAAGACATTGGAGTGTCATCCTACACAACCTACTCCAACCTCACCAGAGAAGTAGTTGGGACTCCTTCCTCGCCCAACTAATGATAATGAAACTTGTACAGTTTGTTTTTTTTATAGTAGCAGTGGTAGCAACAATGGTAGTAGCAGCAGTAGTAGCATTACCAACATGCCAAACGGTCCATGTACAGACAAGCTGTGGGCCATGAGTCTTGAACAATCTGGAACACATGCTGGCTGAAGGACTGAGTGTATCTCAATCATCCAAAACAATTAACCATGCGTGATTTCAAGTTTTTTGAAGTCCAAAGTCGCAAACTATGATGCTGAAGCACTCGTGCTGAACACACGAAGGACCAACACCATGAACAAACAGAGCAACCTGGGAACCCACCATGATCTAAAGATGGCCAATCTCAGTACAAGTTACACACTACAACAACAACCAACTGTTGATCACTTGATCGAACAACGCCGAGATGGATCTGCACGAGTAGATGATGACCTGAGTACTCTTTGCACACGAGCAATCTAACATGAGATTCCAGGTAAAGGAGGAGACAATCCATTGCAAAAAGAATAGGTATCACATACATGTTGTTTGTCCTCCTTTTTCCGAAAAGATTGACTAACATTTTAAGTGTTTGTATTACTTGAAAAGTTCGTCATCATACTTGGTTTTGTAATTTAAATCCTGCATGTAAGAAATTTGGGAAGATTTTCTTATGCATCAACTTTAGAAACTTAAACCCTTCGCGGAATTAAAAAACTACCCCGTGCTATCATTCGAGCCCATGTTGCACACAGTACTTAAAACAATGGTGTTGTCTTCACTTGTAGGTCTTCTGGAATGCCACCAGGTTCCGATAGCGGAGCCCGGTGGACTGGAACTGGTCCACGAGAAACTTGGCTCACACACGTATCATTTGTAATCACTTGATGGGAGGATTGATAATCTCCTTATCAATGGCCAAGTTCTCAAACACTAGTTTCAGTAGGTCGGGCCGTGCCTGTGCCATGTACATAGTCTGATTGCGGCTTGTTATTTCGTTTGGTTTGTTTTTATTATTATCTTTGCTTGCACTTTGTTTGGTTCTGCTTACTATTTTTGTTCACGTTCATTTTGTTTGTTTGATATATTACTATTTTTGTTTCCGGAAATAAGTGCTGCCAACTACTACGTTCTGGCTTTTGAATAGAGTATGCAGATGAAATTTACAGAGACTTGTGACACTGTAGCACTTGGCCCATCTTGTGTCCATTTTCTCTATGCTTGGTTACAACCTTTGGCCAATGAAGTCCTGATGGAAAATACAAACTGTCTGTAAGGGAAGCTTTGGTCCAACAGTGAACCTGTGTCCACAATGGGAAACCCCATGCCTATTCTCAACTTTCTGCTATGTGTGTTTAAGCTAATCCAACTAGTAGAAATGGAGAAGGGGAAAATATAAACGAGAAATAAGTCATGATCCCTCTTCCACCCCAAAAATAAATAAGTGCCTATGCACAATTCTCTTAAAAAAGTACAAAGGCAAAAGAAGAGAAAGGCTTCCTATGGAGAGAGGTAAAGCATGCAACTCCACCAGAGTACTGACCAGGCTTGCTGGAAGTGGAGCAATGTGTGTGTTCCTACGTGACTTCACTTAGGTCCTGTCTAGGCCTGCTGGCAGCGGAGCAACACCAGAGATGAAAACTTATACTATGAAAATCTTCAACTCATGAACTAAACTACCCTTCCCAGATTCGAAACACTGAGATCAAATCCGAACTTTTGATTATGTTTGACTGAGTTGGCAAAGGGTGAACCATCGATGTCCATGGGGTAAGTGGGAAACTGAAGTAACCTGCATAGAAATTCAATACTCCCCGAAAGACCAAGGCCCTGTGCTAGCAATGAACCAAAATAGAGAAGATGGAGTTATATTATTGTGTCGCCAAGTGTTGTAGCAACTACAACCACCCTCCAAAATTTTGGCCTACACCAATTCCAGAGCCTCCCTTGAATAGTTTCGCTTAATGATTGCACACACTCGGGTTCACTCCATGAGCTCATGTGAGTCTTTACATTTACCTTGCTTGTTCATTGCATCCAAGTCTCTACACGCTGATGTTCAAGTCATAATTGTGATCGTGTTCTGGTTATGCTCAAAGTATTTACTTCGTATGTGTCTATTGTGTTCACCATGAAAGCATCTGTTGCACTCACACACAGAGTCACATTCACTCTCGCGCAAGCATCGTCTCTGTCATGAACAATCAATCATGAGTGTCGCGCTTGTCACTTGCACCGTCTGTCAGTCATGTTGAACATGTGTATCTGGATGGTCTAGTCGTTTCATCGTCAAGTCACGCGAGTGTGTGTTCATATGATCACTTATGCATCTTTCGACTATTCACACACTTAGTAATTTTTGCTGAAGTTCTGACGACCAGACTCCTCACTGACAACCGAACCATCACCCTACTGTCGAGTTGATTGACTGTCAACTAGAACATTACAGAACCACCAAGCTAGTCCTTTCAAGCTGTGTTTCCTGCAAGGAACTCAATCAACTCTCATGCTGGCCACCTAGACAGTTGGACCTGGCAGTCACCCCAGGACTGAATCCCCTCAAAATTTGCACAAAGGCCATTAACCTCCCCCATTCAACTGACTAAGGAAATTGCACAGACAAGCTGGATAGACACCAAGTGCCCATCCTTATCTCCTTCAGAAAATTGTGCAGTTTTCCTAGTCAGTCATCCGGACAATCGACTGACTATTCATCTCAGAAATTGCATAGTGCTCATGAGAAGGCCTTCCACTGCCCATTAGTTAGTTCAACTCAAAAATTGTGCATAGATGATCAGTGGGCTGACCTCCTAGCCTCAGTGCAGTTTTCCCAGCTAGCAGCTCCTAACAGCAGACTGCCTGTTCCCTCCAGGAATTGCGCAGATTCTGCTGCCAATGATTGAGAAACCAACTGCCAATTCCCTTTGGGAATTACATAGTTTTGGCTGCCAGTGACCCTAGTAGCCAACTGGTAGTTCCCTCTAGGAATTATGCAGTTTTGGCTGCCAGTGACCCAACAGCCAACTCGTAGTTCCCTCAGGGAATTGCGTAGTTCTGGCTGCCACTCTCTTGGGCACTTCCCCAGAAACACTGCGCAATCCCTACCTACTGACCCTTCATGCAGATTGACGTGTTCCTTTGGAAAATTGTGCAAATATGGCTATCTAGCCCCTGCTGACTGTTCATTCTGGAAAATGCGCAGAGCATGCCTGGCTTTCCCTCCTGCAGCCCCAACTAACCCTCCCAAAATTTGTGCAATTTTAACTCCCAGCCGAGCCAGACCTTGCAGATAGTCACTATCGACTCATATTGTCTGTCTCCATCTCTCAGTGGCTCTTGTGCAATTTTCAGCAATAGTTTCCCAGAGCCATCATCCTACATCACAGCCCTGCTGCCTCTCCCAATCATCTGCATTCGAATGATCGTATGTCATGGTAGACTAGGAGGTTTTGGATTTGATGTCGTCTCGTCATGAGTGACTATAAGTATAGGTACACTAACAAACATGTAAAGATGATGAGTGGGATTAATGAAGGGAGCACATGCGAATGGACATGTTCACCAACCGACGAACGAATGAAGCATGCGAAGCAAACAAACGGGATGAACATTCACCTTCGCGAACAAGTGAACCTGTCAAGCCTTCTAGCATGAAAGCAAGGAACAACATGCTAAAGCTTCATCAAGTGAACCAAGGACCATCGAAGACTCCGCACACTTCGCCATGTGGATGCAAAGCTATGATACACCATGAAGACATCCATCACTCAGCAACACTGTAGCTCAACATGCACTCCAACAGTAGCACGGATGTACCAACATTGTCATGTCAAGTCATGTCGAGTCAAGTCATGAGTCATGTTGCCCACATCTCCACTATGGGCTTGTTGTCAATCAATGTGATGTAACGTGGAAGTCTAAGAGACCCACTTGTTGAACATAGAGTCATGTAAGTCAGAAATTCGTGGAATTCAAACTATCATGAGGGTAGTCGAACAACCACAAGGGTCAGTTTCACCCTTGGCTATAAATACCCCCTCATTTGTACATGAAAGGAATTTTCACCTCAGGTCCTCCCACATAGCCAAGAGAGTCTGTAATATTTTTTTGAGGAGTAAGTAGTGGCTCCAATGCCCCACTGATAGAGTTAGTGATGTATGGTGTAATGACGTGTCTTGGAACTTTCGCTTAATTTAGAAGCCTATTAACAAGCCAACGTGTTTTCACACATGTATTGTATTTGTTGTAAGACAGATATTTAACACTTGTAATGCATGTTTCTTTAACCTGTGTTCTACGTTTGAACTGATTCATTTATTGTAATACATAATCTATTAATGGAAATGTTTTGTATATGCTGTTAATGCTGTCCTGTCCATGTCGACTGCTCTATTGTACATCAGACAAACCTTTCACATGAACCTTGTTGTAACAACCGTTGCACTCGTTTGGACTATTCCCTGAGTGCTATATGTGTTATCTTACCTTGTATGTTGTGACTGCTGCATCCGAGTGGACTGCTCCGCCGAAAGCTGTGTATGTCCTTTTTGTTGTGTGTTCCTAGCTGAGTTGGGAATGATCCCTTTCAACCTAGAACTCACCTTCACCATCTTCCCCTCACAGTGAAAGAACCATTGACACAGTACACTTACACTCACCGGGCATGCAAACCTCACTTCTTGAAGACAAAGCGAACCACTTCTCCTACGCTGACAAGCAAGAGTTGAGGCAAATCCTTAAGATAATGGCAACCGGGCCATCATACTGGATGGGACTCCCACACCAAATGGTGTGAGGTCTAGTTGGGACTTCATACCGGGTTGATGCCTTGAATGTTGGTGGGTCCAGCACCGTCAACACTTAACAACCATTCTAGGTTTCCTACTCTTTTTGTGTGAGTGGACTTCTTCATGTGTTGTGACAATTCCATCTAAGATCTGCCTTCCCTCCACGAACCCCATTTTCTATAGGGAAATAATATATTTTAGCAAGGGGTTAATTATTTTAACAATGACAATTGAGATGATTTCGTACACTACATTACATAGGGATATGGGTTTGAAGCCACTTGGATTACTTGAACTATTGGTTTTAGGAATCAAAGTGAGAAAAGTTGCATTCAAACAAAACCATACATGTTGGAGTCATCTTGACTCCTCTACTAGGGCATGCACTTATTTTGTGATTAAAGGCCAACACACCTTGAAGAAGTCTATCGTGAAGCCATCTACACCTAGTGTTTTGTTTTTGTGAATTTCTTTCACTACTTCCTCCACCCCCTCGAATGAGATTTCCCTCATAAGAGTGGAATTTCATTTTGGGTTAATCATTTGGGAATATGGTTGGTAACCATAGTGGTGGCTTATGCTTTTTCCTTATCACCTTTGTTAACCATCCCTAATAAAAGGATATGAGTTCTTCCTCCATGTTCTCATGTTCCACCAATTTGTTTCCTTCCCTTTAGGTTAGGGAAAAAATATGATTATGATGTCGGTGCTTGATCATGGATTTATGAAAGAATTTGGTGTTTCTTTCACCCTCCCACAACCACTTGTTTCTATAATTTGGTCTCCATAACATTTCCTCTTGTTTGCGATGAAGCTTCAGGTCATGAATTAGCTCTCCCTCGTCCTCCACCAAGGTTTTAGTTCTACCTTCTCTTATGATTGTAAGTTTGATATCTTTCATGCACACTTCTAGTTTATGCTTCTCTAAGTGAATGTCCCCAAATTTAGTTTGGTCCCATTATTTTATTCTTAATTTAAATTCCTTCAATTTGAGTTGGAAATTTTGCATCTGATTTCTTGCTTGGGTTGAAATTTCCTTCCACCAACCCTCCATATTATACAAAAGGTTAGGCTTTTGGAGCCAGAAGCTCTCAAATCTAAATATGTGGTGCCATTTCAGATTGATCTCTAGTTCTATTGGATAGTGGTCTGACCCCAAGCTTGGTAGAATGGACTTCTCCACAAATAGATCTCTACCTAGTAGATTTTCAGAAAGGAGGAATTGGTCAAGATGACAAACCAAGAAGTATTGACGTCCATGGTGGTTGTTCCAGGTGTGAGTATTGTTTATCATATCCACCTCTATGAGCCTTAATTCTTGGATTACTTCCTGAAAGAGTGATGATGCTGGTTCCAATCTCCTAGTACCCCATTTTTTCTCCTCTAAGCTACATATTATGGTTAAATCATCGCCTTGTTAATTTTTCTTAAGACTATATCTTTCTTTTCTTTAGATAATTACATATCTTCATTTACATATTAAATTCACCCCAAAACATCATAACATTATTCAAAAACATATGAAACTACATAAAAAGAACAATATCATCATCAATGCAGTGGAACATAAAGGAACAACAGAAGAAAAACATTCACACATAGAGACACCAAGGTGAGTGGTTCACCTTCCCCTGTGATTACCCATGATGATATATGAGAGCATAGGGTGAGTGGTTCACCTTCCCCTATAGCTGATGATATATGAATAGGATGAGTGGCTCACCTTCTCCTATGGAATATGAGCAAGATGAGTGGTTCACCTTCTCCTGCGGATGTCCCAACATACATCCTACCCATTTAGTCTGGGACTCTTGGGAAGTACCTCTCATTTGACCAATGAATTGGGAAAAGAGGATAGGTACTATAACAATACTGATGGACATATCGTGTATTGTCATACTCCCTATGTCTAAGATGCGTGATGTTCAACAAATTGATCATTTAGGATCAAGTTTGATTGGGGTTCTACCCCTAGTTATGTGTACTAATTTTCAATGGAGAGTGGTAAGGTATTTTGGCTCATTCTTGATCAATTCTTCTTCATTATTTATATCAATGTTCAACAGGGTTGAGATGAGACACAAAGATGGTACATGATGATGAGATAGCATGATGATTGATGGTTTGATATTGGCAGGTGGAATTCTCCCTAGTCAAGAGGGATTGTAAAAAATGGAAACTAAGGCCAAATTACACTTTGGACAACTCATTTGATGGAGATAATTATTTCATTGAATTCCTCTTTTCGAGAGGACCAAAATCAACCTAAAGAGCACTAAATTTGGATAAGGAAAAATATGTTTTTGAAGTGAATCTCGCACATGTGCAAATTGTCAAGGTTGGCCACATCTAAATGTAGGCTCATAAAGCCCAATGGACATGTCTCTTGACCCTCAACGACTTGTATAAATAAGGATTACCTCAAACCTCATTTGGCACCCCATAAACTCACACATTCTTCTCTATCCTCATTTGCTTGGTTTGTGCACCTCATTGGGCAACTGATTTTTCTCACTTGTGTGGTAGAAAGGAGAATAAAAATTATAGGGCCGAAAATATGAATTTTTCGTGTAGTTTGACCAGCGTTGACCAACGTTGGCTTTAACTTTCTGGGTAATTTTGAGTTCGATATTTTGGGCACTTTTATGTTTGGGCAGGTCAAGTTTTTGGGCAGAGAAACCGAGGTAAAACAAGCACTTTGACCTGCATTCACTGTAGAAGTTGACTATAGGTTGACCAAGTTTGACAGCTGATCTGTTGACTATTTTGGGTTGAATTTGACTTGCAAGAGAGGACGAGTTCCTCTCTCCTTTGATCGATATCTTTTGGATAAGTTTGACCAGACTTTGACTGTCGTTGAATTTCTGGTTAGGGCTGATTTGACTGCGGTTGATTGAGGGAATAATTGCAAATTTGATAGGCTTGTTTTGAATAATGATTTTGATCATCTATTGGAAAGTAAATTTTGACATTATTGTACTCTCTCTATTCTAAATATTTGATATAATAATAAGAATAATTGATCAAAGGGTTTTCCCCATCTTGGGGTTTTTCCCCGGCATTCGCCAAATACTAGTGTTCTCTTGTCTTGTCTTCTGCATTTATTGTTTATGTTCTATCTACAATTATTATCAATGTGATTAATGGTTAATGTGATTTCTATTGGAAAGTAAATTGTTGCAAGCATATAACATACCATTGTTAAATAAAATTAACAGGGGTCAAAGAAGGATAAACGAAAAGTTGGAACGTTTGGAAGGAAGGTTGACACACATGGACAAACATGTACCATTTGACTTCATACCTCCCTCGTCACTTAGCATTGGACTTGATAACCTAGCTCCGATCAATTGTTATGATCCTTGCTGATGGTGGGTTACACTCTGATATTAACTATATTTTGGTTTCATTAGTCATTTTGGATAAGGTTACTTAGTTTGGAATGGAAATTTTTTATATGTTTTTATTGCTCTCTTCAGGCCAAAAAATCTAGTAAGAGTGAGTTTGGGAAATTTTTGGAAAGCTGCATGCAAAAATGTAACACACACACACACACACACACACACACACACATATATATAGATATATATATCTGTATCTAAAACGATATTTTATTTCAAATAGTTCATTAACATATTGATTTGAGATCTAATTACATTGTAATTTTAAATTAAATTAACATTTCAAATCTACGATTACCTCTACAACTTTGAGTGTTTCAATGGATGCAACACTTTTTTATGTGGCTAGATGGCTAGATCGGGTGGGTCTCCACCTCTGCTCCCACCCCATGCTCTGGATGTCACTTCTTTTAACTCATTGGTCACAAATGGGCCACAATACTGGAAGGAAAATCCTTCTCGTTTTGTCAGGAAATTAGAACAAATTCCAAAGTTCGA
Organism: Pinus taeda; assembly: GCA_000404065.3. Taxonomy (NCBI): domain Eukaryota; kingdom Viridiplantae; phylum Streptophyta; class Pinopsida; order Pinales; family Pinaceae; genus Pinus; species Pinus taeda. Next base: position 87,301 of record APFE030781605.1, read on the forward strand.
GCTTATTATGTCATAGTCAAGAGCACGAGAACTAAAATTGGTTGAACATGGATTGGTAGGAAAATTCTTGGGGGTCTAGCCCTCCCCACGTTTTGTGGGGTTTTGGGTTAAATTTTTTTTGGAAAACCATGATCAAGGATTTTATCACTTCGACTTTATGCAAAAAAGGGTTTTTTACTTTTTTTTTCTAGAACAAAGGTGATTAGGACTTGACATTTCAAAGTGGGCCTTACTTCATAGGGGACCAAGGGTTATATATGAATCGATGAAGCCCACATTTTAATCTTGAAAGTGATGCCCCATCTGTCGTCCCTATTTGGGTAAAGATTCCTTTTTTTCCCATGAAATTTTGGAATGATACTACTTTTAGAAATATCATAAATTCACTTGGGAAATACATTAATCAAGATGAGTCACCATAGGGGCTCTTCTCTTGTGCAAGGATATGCATGGAGGAAGATTTGGACAAGGGTCTCCTAATATTAATAACCCTAAACATGGATAGCTAGACCTATATTTAGGAAGTTGACTATGATCAACTTCCTTTTAATTGAATTTTTTTCGATGAATATGGCCACTTTATAAGAATATGCAAAATGAAGCAGGAGGAGTAGTAAAAACAAGGGAATGAAGGAGGACAATGTCAACAAAAAAAGAGGATAAGAGGCTCAACTAAACGATAGAACAATCTTCTAAAACAACTAGATCATAATGGAAATAAAGGGAAAGGACCAGATTCCCCTAAATGATCCACTTTGAGGGAGGGAAAGGATCTAGTAAAGGCAAAAATGAGAAAAATAACAACTTTGAGGCTCTCAATTTGGTGAGGGGAAATTCATAAAATAAATGTATAAGCATAGGTACAATATTTGGGACCAGGGTCTGAACCAAAGAAAAATGATGAATCCATGCCATCATTATAAAATGATCCAATACCAAAGTATAAAAAAGTAGAATCTTCCTTGAAAGAGGAACAATTCCTCTCTCCTAAAAGTTGCAAATTGGGGCCTTCCTTTCTAAGCCTAACTTACGAGAAGTCAAAGGAAGAGAAGGAAAATGAATTAGAAGGGCTCTAATGAAAGGTTGATCATCCGACCAATAGAGAGGTAAGACATGAAAAAATAGAGTAGAATAAGAAAATGGGAACACAAGAAATCTTAGATCAAACTAAAGGGATATATAAACACCAAAAAATGAGGTAACTCAGCCCCTCAATAAGGGGATACTCATACAACAAGTAAGTAATGACGGTGCTCGCCTAGAATTGCAGGGGATTGGGGTAGAAAAAAAGGATGGAGGAAGTGAAATATTTGATAAAGAAAGATATACCCTTAGTTTTCCTACTCTAGGAGAAAAAAATTGGGGATCAAGGGGTCTTCCAAAAATAGCACAATATTTGGACTCGTAGTGGGATTATTTTCATTCATGCAAGAGGAGATTTAGGTGGGATATCCCCCATGCAGTCTCAATCTTCACTCACATTTCTAGAATCTAGTTTGACATCTCACTGGTTGGCTACTAATTTTCTACATATTCCTTCAAAACATGATTGCTAGAATTCCTTAGTGGCCCTTGGGGACATGATTTTTGGATCAAAATGCATATTGGGTGGCAACTTCAATACAACCTTGCATCAGTGGGAGAAAAAAGGGGGATATCACATTCAAGATCAATTCCAAGAACATTTAGAAGACCTTATCCATAAATTAAATTTGTTAGATATAAATCCTTCCTCTAACAAATTCACATGGAGCAATAAGCGGACTGGACTAGGCCATATTGCTTCCTGGTTCAACATATTTTTAATTTTAGATTCATTATTATCCCAAAAAACATTGTTAAATTATATAATCCTCCCTTGGATCAAATAAGATCACAAGCTGATCGCTCTTGATATCTTAGAAGACATTGAATTCGAGCCACTACCCTTTTGTTATTGTCAGATTTGGGCAAACTCGCCAAACTTTAGTGATCTAGTGAAAAACGTTTGGAGCGAGTGGGTAATGGGAAGCCTATTACGATATGGGAGAAAATGATAGTGTGCTTGAAGCTTGCATTAAAACAATGCACTGAAGACTAACAATTAGAAAGATAGGGAAAGATATAGGTACATGAAAAAAAATTAAAATTATACACGATAAGATGGATAATGGGTTAGTGGCACACAATCTATTGCAACAAGAAAGAGAAAAATTTGTAGCCTATCATAAATATATCAAAGAGGAAGAAGATATTTGGCATTTAAAATCCCAAAGCATTTGGTTGAAGGTTGAAGATATGAACACAAAAAAATTTCACAAGAAGGAAAAAATTGATTTTGGAAAAATAATATTAAAGAGACTGCAAGAGGTATACAAATTTAACATTTTGCATCACCCAAAGAGAACGTGGTCCATCAATTTAGTGATTTGTATACATCCATAGGCCCTAGAATACCTAAAGAAGAACACGTTAGAATAAGGAATTACTGAGAGGGGGGGTGAACCAGTGATAGTGAGATTCTTAAAACTTTTTACTGAATATGCGTTTAGTTCTTTCCTCTATTGTCTGTTACTTATGAGAGAATTCATTCATAAATAAAGTGAGAAACAAGCTTAAGCATTCATATGTTCATACAATCTATCACATGAGTGACACACATATATTGGCACCGGTGTTTTCACGTGGAAACCCAAAGCGAAAAACCCACCAATTTGTTGATGTTTATGATGTAAATTAAGCACCTACTTAATTACATCAGTTTGTTTGTGAGCACCCACGCAAAGGAGGCACAAAACCCCTTTGGTTAGAAATCACCTACTTTCTAAGAGGCACCAACCTCTTCTGAATGCAAGCTACAACCTGTTTTTTCCACTGTTCTACTTTTCATACAATTTTCAAGCTGAAAACAAAGGCATATACAATTATGGAAAAATACCAATCTAATTAGTTGGAGAAACAACTTCTACTCTCGTTCCTCTATTGTTCCAAAAACTCCCTTGGTCTCATACAACAACACTCTATCCTCTGCTCAAATCTGCATATCCTCATCTTTCTACCTTGTCTCACACAGACTCTCTGCTACACTCCTTTCAATTATGCTCTTGCGCTCGTTTCACAACACACTCTCTGCTCTTGCTACTCAACCCTTCAACAATACACTCATCCCCCATTTGCTCGATGGAAATCAAAGATTTTTATCCTCTGCTGCACACTCCACAATGACGTCTCTGTTACCTGTTTCCACACTCCCCAAGTGTACCTCTGTATGGCTCCTCTTGTTGGTGTTGCCTCTGATGGTTGAATTCTGTCATGTCATTAAACATAAGGATGGGCTTATGAGTACTTCATTGAATCCCTGTGTAATCCTCCATAGTGAGAATTTAATCTCAGGCAGCCAAAACACTCTACTGTGACTTCCCATGCTTATTCATTGCTTCACAGAGCTTGAAAGTACTCAAGGATGGCCATTATGTTCCTTATTTAAATCTACAAGGTGTTCACGAGAAGTAGGAGTTGGCTTTATTCATCTCATCAATTCTTATCTGTGGACTGTTGTCCTCGTTGCCTTGTCTTAGCATTTTTTGCGGATCCCAATGAATCCATAAACCATCTAAGTTGATTTCCATTTAATATCTAGATACCATCCATTCATCCTTTTAATTCACTATACTGTTACATCAGAGCCACAACATATCATAACTCATATCAAAGGAACGTTGCGATATCACACAATTTCGATACCTTTAGCCCCTTGGCTGATCTAAGAGGATCTAGGAGGTTCCAAGAGGATTGATCCAAGTGGATCTTCAGAAAGTACCAGTGGCATGGTAAAAGGCTCAAAACTCAAAGTGTCAAAATCTGGACAAACTCAACATTAGATTGAAGTGCTCATCGCCTTGATTCCAATGGTGCAAACAACACTCAAATCCGAGTTCACATGAAGAAGTTAGAGCAAGTCAAAGTTTTAGTTCGACTTGGAAAAATGGCATGAGTAAATGACATGGCAAAGGTTCAAGGAACAGGGAAATGAGATGTGGCAGGCTGTCATTTGATTCCCTAGATCGCATATCGCATACCGCAGAAAGGTAAAGGTCGCAGTTTATAAATCGGCATTGGCAGGGTCTGAATTACGATTGCGATGGGGACTCGAACCCGATATTCTATATATGATGTTTTATATGCACCGATGGGTCTATCATATCACAGAACACATGATTGTGTCAGTCCACCGATGAATGCCACCGATTGGGATCAGGGAAAATTTTAAGAACCACCCTAAATTTATATGTATAATAAATGGGCCAATCCCCATGATACATAGGAAAAATGGGAGGCGATGTTATCAATAATATAATATGTATATATAATTTTTTTGGCGAATCTATCACCATATTATATTATCTTGTACAGTGATGGAGAATCTTTCAATGAATTATAAAATCTTGTAAGATCTTGGCAAATCTTTTAATGAATAATAAAACATTGTGAAGTCTTGGCGAATGTTTTGTTAAAGTATGAAACCATATATGATAATAAGAAAACATATTCATTAAATTGTAATATACTAGATACATGTTTGGAAAAAAGAAACATAATTTTCTCTTCCTACAAATAATGTTCCAAGTTTTAGTGGCCGTGTTTGTCAAGGTTCTTACAATACACTCTTTCATATCCTTCTATTAGTTTTGATAATATTCCACAACAAAGTTCTTGTAGGTGTTGATATTGACAACGAAGTTTCTGTCAAGGTAGGAGAGATTAATCTTTTCTCTACAACTTTTGTCAAGCTACCACTTTTTCAAGTTAATCAAATTTCTTTCTTATTCCATAGACTCAACTGCGAGATAAAAAAACACATCAAGTTTGTTTACCCACACCGCCAACAAGTAGCCAAGCCCAACTTAATTATTAAGAAAGTATTAGGAAATCCCAAAGGCTTGAAGGGGATCTAATTGAAAGAAGTGACCATTGTGAGGATCCCTCCAATCAATATATGAATATATAAATGTAGATTTATTATTATTTTAATTGGAAATCTTCAATTAAATAATAAAATTTAATTACGTCTCTCCCAATCTAAATTGCTTATTAGCATAATTCACTACCCTCATAGGTTTGCATTTTTTAACAACATTGTAACATGTAGATTAATTTCCTTTTTGGTGAACAATCTCCACCTTTTAGGAAAATATGGTGCAGTGGCTCCAACCCCTACAGATCATTAGGACAAACTAAGAATAACACCCCTACAGATCATTAGGACAAACTAAGAATAGCACAGAAGATGAAAGGCTGTACAAACCAGCTTATTTTTCAAACAACTAATCCAACATCAATACCTAAACTTTTTCATGAAGATATCATATTGGGAATGTTTGAAAAATGGTGAGAAATCTTCTGCGAAGGTGATGCAGAAAGAGTGATAAGGTTTCATTGTTTTGAATTTTTTTTGTTAAATCAGAAAAAGTTAAAAACCAGTATTAATGGAGATATTGGTATTTTTTTACTAAATTTTGTGAAGTGACTAAATGTAGCTTTAACCATTCACCTTAAGATGTTTTTACAATATAATTTCCTAAGTCTATTTAATATCTTCATT
>APFE030781605.1:104096-120044 GCA_000404065.3 Pinus taeda
AGAAAATAATTATGTCCAAAAATTTCCAGTGAAAATGGGATCTCCGTCACTTACAATAATCTTTGGGTTTCCATGTAGCTTTTGAATTGTTTTCATAAATCCAGTAGAAACTGTACTGGTTTTAAATGGATGTGATAATGCACAAAAGTGTGCATACTTGGTAAGTCTCTCAACTACCACCATGATGACACTCTTTCCCTTAGACTTGGGTAAACCTGTGATAAAATCCATTGAAACCTCCTCCCAACGTTGGCTTGGAATGGATAAAGGTTGTAATAGACCCGTTGTCTTAATTGTTTCAACTTTATTTTGTTGGCAAACCAAACATTCTGCCACAAACTTTTGAATATTTGATTTAAGTCCATCCCAAAAAAATTACTTCTTAACCCTGTGGTAAGTTTTTAAAAATCCCGAGTGCCCTCCTAAGGGAGAAGTGTGCAATTCCATAAGAATCTTTTGTTTTAGCTGGGAAGTTTTACAGAGGTATAAGCGATCTTTGTACCATAACGAATCATTTTGCCAACTAAATGTATCTGACGTACTGGAATCTTGTCGTAACTTTCGAATAAATGCCCACACTTCTTCATCATTCTTCCATTCCTCCCTTGCTGCATTTATCCAATCTGGTTGGATAATAGAAATGGCGCACAACAATGCTTCCACATCCTCATCGTTTCTTGAGAGTGCATCTACCACCACATTTTGCTTCCCTTTTTTGTAGATGATTTCAAAGTCATAACCCAACATCTTTGTGACCCACTTTTGTTGCTCTTCGGATAATCTTTGTTCTAAAAAGAATTTAAGGCTATCATGATCCGTTTTACCTTGAAGTGTCTTCCCATTAGGTAGGGTCACCATTTCTTAAGTGCATGGAGTATTGCCAACATTTCCTTCTCATAAATAGCTTTTTGTAAAACTTTCCCTTGATTGGATGACTTTAAAAAGCAATGGGTCTTTCATCTTGCATTAAAATAGCACCAATTCGATTTCCTAAAGCATCACATTCCACAATAAAGGTTTTGTGAAGTCCGGTGTAGCTAAGACAGGTGCTTGGCACATTGCCTCTTTAAGATTGTTCAAAGGCCTTTGTTGCTTCCAGAGTCCATGAAAATGCATCTTTCTTCAATAATGTTGTTAGAGGTGCTGCTATTCTCCCATAATTCTTAAGAAAATTAGGATAATACCCTGTCAACCCAAGAAATCCTCGCAGATGCTTTATGGATGTGGGGATTTTCCATTCCTTAATGGCTTTAATTTTGCTAGGGTCTACCTTAACTCCTTCATGAGATACAATATGACCCAGATATTCCACCTCTTGTACTCCAAAGAAACATTTGGATCTTTTTGCATATAATTGTTTTTCCTCCAATAGTTGTAACACCCTATCAACATGTTCAACATGATCCTTCCAAGACTTGTTGTATATTAGTATGTCATCGAAGAATACTAACACAAATTTTCTAAGGAATGGTTTGAAAATTGAATTCATCAAACCTTGAAATGTTGAGGGTGCATTGGTAAGGCCAAAAGGCATGACCAAAAATTCATAATGACCCTCATGAGTTCTAAATGTTGTTTTCGGAATATCTTCAATATTCATTCTGATTTGATGATATCCTGAACGAAGATCCAACTTGGTGAAGTAAATTGATCCATGCAATTCATCCAGTAATTCATCAATGACAGGAATGGGAAACTTATCTTTAATAGTGAGCTTGTTGAGCTCCCTATAATCCGGACACATGCGCCACGATCCATCCTTCTTGTGCACCAATACTACTGGAGCAGAGGAAGAACTTTGACTTGGTTGAATTATACCAGCCTCTAGCATTTCTGCAACCATACGTTCAATTTCACTCTTTTGGGCATAGGATATCTGTACGGCCTGATGTTAGGAGGAACACTTCCTGGAATCAGATGAATAGCATGATCATGATCACGAATAGGTGGGAGACCTTTGGGAGTCTCAATACCTTGGAATGATTGTCCAAGACTATTTGGAGATCTGGAGAATAGATGATTCCAATATGGGAACATCTAGCGAACATAATTGTGCTATTACACCTCTTTGTTCCTTTTTTAGAAGCTTTGTCATACCGTTAGAGCTGATTATCTTTCCCGATTTCCCTGCAATACCCCTTAATCCACTTCCTTTCCTTCCACAAAAAATTCATGTAAGGTTCTTGAATATTTAAAGGTATTGTACCCAATGATTGTAGCCATTGGAATCCTAGTACAACATCAACACCTCCCATTGAATGGAAAGCATTGGGCTAGTAAATACATATTCTCCCATGGATAGCTTGATATTATGGCACTTTCCAGAGCAATTTATTGTTCCTCCATTTGCAACCATCACTTGACACTCTGGTGCTAGATATAAGAAGCAATTCAAATCTTTTGCTACCTTACAATGAATAAAATTGTAGTACTTCCTGAATCAATCAACACTATTACCTTTTTCTTCTTGATTTGTCCTTCTATCTTGATGGTTTGAGGAGTGGTAATTCCCGCCAATTCATTACAAGATATGGTCAGATTCATCTATTCTTCATCTAAGCTTTGTTCTTGGAGTATATCCTCTTCTTTTGACCTTTCTTGCTCCTTTTCTTCTTCCTCTTCACAATCTATGTATAATAATTTGTTCTCAGCACACTTATGACCTTTAGTGTATTTTCTATCACAATTGTAACAAAGCCCTTTTTCTCTTTTTTCTCCCAATTGTTCTGGTGTCAACCTTATAGGTTGTGGAAGACTAGGGGCAACAACACTTCCATCTTTATAGTTGTGAATAGTATGATTCCTGGTTGCCATAATTTTGCTTTCCATTTTTCTTGCTAACCTGAATTCCTTCTCTAATGAATCGGGTTCCCAAAGGCAAACATCATGTTGGATATTATCCTTTAAAGTCCCTATGAAAACATCAATCCTATGCTCCTCTGGAATATTTTTTACCCTTATGTTCAATTTCTAGAACTCCTCATGTGCTCCATTATTGAACCCTTTTGTTTGAGACTTATCAATTGGCTAAAAAAAGTGTTGCTTTTTGTATCCTCATAATGTGCCATAAATTCTTCTGTAAAATTGCCCAAGTGATAATTTGTTTACGAGAGCAAAGCCATTGATACCATACAAACTGATTTGGTTCCAAATATAAAGTTGCAATACGTACCTTTTGTGTGTTTTGCACATTATTGAGATCAAAAAATTGCTCCATTTATAATATCCATGTTGTGGGATCCTTGCCATCAAACTTCCTCATATCGATTTTTGGAATATGGTAGGTCTTCGATCCAACATTAGGGTCTTTGGAATCATGATTAACATTTCTTTTGTTCTCATCATGAGTTTCCTTTACTACCCTTTCACCATTAGTGACCATTTCTTGTAGCAACTTATTCATATTTATCTTCAATTCTTCCATGTCTGTCTTCAAATCTATTTTCCAATCGTCCATTTTAGCTTCCATGCCATTTATCTTAGCTTCCATGCCATTCATCTTAGCTTCCACGCCATTTATCTTAGATTCCATGCCATTTATCTTAGCTTCTGTTAGCTTTTGTGAGCGTGACATTTGTTGCACTTGTTCTTGTAATTTTGATATATCATGTAGCATTTCTTCCTCTTCTTTATGAGTCATGTTAAGGCTTTCAGGTTCCTTACTAGGTGTTTGCATTTTCTTTCGTTGAGGCATCCGTTACTGACAATAATGTTCTACTATGCCCTTTGAATTCCTTCAAAATAAATTTTCAAACCAATCTTAAGCAAAAATTTAAAAGAATCTACACACCTTTTTTCACTTTGTAGGAGCTCGATATTGCCTCTAATGTAACTTTGTACTTTCATATCATCCAGTTCTAAAATTGCAACCTACAGTAGCCCTCTGTGTCCTCTTTCCAATTCCGCCAATCTGATCCAAATTGGATTCTCCAAGGAAGAGTTATGCAAAATATCCCACAGTGACACTAGTTCAGTAGAGCAAAATTGTACGACGTGCCACGAGTCATTGTTTCGACATTTGGCTCTGAAAAATATATACAAGAAACTACAGGTCGTCCTCTTTCTGTACCTTCTTACGAAATTTCAATCAGATGCTCAGAGAGAAATTTATGACGATTTTACTCAGGTCACCTGTTTGGAATGAAATTCAGGAGTCTGCAAGAATACCAACTTCCTCAAATCATATCTCCGCAAATATAGCGAACAGCTCTGAAATTTGGACCCGAGATTCAGCGCGACTTCTTCTCAAATGGTTTTTTTTTTAGCTTCTGAAATGTTGCAGAAAAAAGTTATAGCGAACATGCCATGATGACCTGTTTGGAATGAAATTTAGGAGTCTGCAAGAAGACCAACTTCCTCAGATCATATCTCCGCAAATATAGCGTGAACAGATCTAAAATTCGGATCCGAGATTCAGTGCGATTGCTTCTCAAATGGGTTTGTTTTTTAGCTTCTGAAACGTCGTAGAAAAAAATTTATAGAGAAAATTCCACGATGACCTGTTCGGAGCAGCGAAACCCTAGAATCCAAAGCTTTGATACCAAATGTTATGAAACTAGCTCAAGAAAAGATAGAAAAGATAAATTAACACCTTAAAATTCAGCCTCTTTGAGGGGGAAACCTCCTTTACATTACATAAATGAACAATTTTTGCATGATTCAAATGACAAAACCTCCTTTCTATATATAGGAGTCTAAGGAGTCACAATATAACCCAACCTACCTAACAATAATAATATAAAGCCACAAAAATAACAATAGAGGGATTCTATGGGCATAGTAATAACAATATGGGGATAATAGGGGCACAACAATATTAATAAGGGGTACAACTACAATAGTAATGGGGTAATCACTATTATTATAGGGACCCAACATAACCCACGTGTATACGTTACTTTGTCAAAGTGAACCTGCGTATACCTCTCTTTCCTCATTATGTGAAGTCTGATATGTAACTCTATGCTATGATCTATCATCTGAGTGAGTTTCCATCAAGGACAACACCTGTGTCATAATGCCAACAGATTTATATCCTTAATTGTTTCAAGAATTGGTGCACAATCTGACTAAAGCCTTTGATAAACTTTCTCCAAAAACTTGCAAGACCATGGAAGCTCCTTACCTAAAATATATTTTTGGGAATAGGCCAATTCCAAATCGCTTGGACTTTCTCTGGATCCATTTTCAATCCTTCTTTAGAAACTGCAAATCCCAAGTAAATCAATTCTTCCTTCATGAAACTACATTTCTTCAGATTTATCAGTAGTTTATCTTTCTGCAGAGTTCTTAGAACCAACCTAAGATGCTCTAGATGTTCTTCTTTACTTTTACTAAAAACTAGAATATCATCAAGATAAACGATAACAAACTTTCCTGCATATTACTTCAAGACTTCATTCATTAATCTCATGAACATGCTAGGTGCATTAGTGAGCCCAAAAGGCTTCACTAACCAGTCATACAACCCACTGTTTGTTTTAAATGTAGTCCTCCATTCATCGCCTTCTCGAATTCTTATTTGATGATATCCACTCTTCAAAACTATTTTAGTTAAATATTTTGATCCACTCAAGCAATCCATTAAATCATCCATGCGTGGAAAAGGAAATCTATACCTCATAGTGATCTTGTTTATGGCTCTAGAATATATGCACATACGCCATTCTCCTCCTTTCCTTGGACTAAGTATTGTTAGTACAGCACATGGACTAACACTTCCTCTAATTAGCCCCTTATCCATTAGCTCCTGCACTGGTCATCCAACTTTTGTGTTCTCTTGAGGAGTTAATCTATACGCTACTATATTTGGCAAACTTGCTCCTGGTATTAGAACAATATGATGACTAATACTCCTGATCGGTGGCAATGCATTTGGAAACTCGTCCACAATAATATCATCAAAGTCATTAACCAAAGTTTTGATTTCTTCAAGTAAATCATCTAAGTTTGTGGAAGTCAAAATTACCTTAGGTCTCCCTATGACAGCAAAATGCATTTCTTCATCTTTTTCAACCTCTTGTAACAGCTCCTTCCCACTCATCAGCATAACACTACTCCTAGGTGTTCCTTTGTCAGTGTCATCCTTCAATGGCAGCAATGTATGTTTAGTTCCATCCTTCTCTGGAGTATATGTGTTTCTGCTCCCATCATGAATATCTTTTTGATCAAATTTCCATGATCTTCCCAGTAATACATGGCATACATCTATGTGCATTACATCACATAATATCACATCTTTATACATACCAATTTGTATCTCAACCTTGCATTGTTCTGTCAGAATAACTGATGTCCCTTCTGTAACCATGACACTCTGTAAGGAGTAGGGTGTATTGTCTTTACCAACCCTAGCTTGTCCCCCATCTCTATAGAAACAAGGTTATCAGTGCTTCCACTATCAATTATCACTTTACAGCATTTACCTTTAGATTTTCATGTAGTTCTCAACAAACTCTTCCTCTGAGCTAGTTCTTCAATCTCTTTCTCTATCTTAAGCAAGGTCCTTTTGAATAACAGAGATTATCCTACTTCAGGCAATTCTTCATTTTCCACAAGTCGAGGTGGCTCTGGTTTTGCCTCAGCCACATTCGCATTCCTCTGACTTGCTAGTTTATTATGAGGACTGTCCCATGACACATGTCCCCATTGTCCACATGTGTAACACCGAACATCTCTTCCTTGGCCTCTTTCTCTGGGTGAAAATATTCCTCTGTTAAAATCTCCCCTCTATGGTGGTCTACAACTTGAGCTGCTTGCTTCATGCTGATGTTATTGTCCCTTTGGTCTGGTAGTTCCTCTACCTCTTACTATGATTCTTATTTTATTCCTTTGATTCCATTTTCTCAACATATTCTCTTCTGCCTTCAAACCTGCTTGATAGGCGTATTCAATAGTCTTCAGACTCAACAAGCTTATCTCATCTTGGATATCATACCTCAAGCCATTGATATATCTAGCTATCTTCTCCATGTCATCTTCTGCATGCCCTACTCTAATACTCAATCTATAAAACTCTTCTGTGTATTCTTTAACAGACATTCCTTTTTGCCTTAAATTTTGCAATTGTTTAAAAAGATTTAACTGATAGTCTTTAGGCATAAATTTCGCTTTCATTTTACTCACCATTTTGTTCCATTGCTTGATTTTGGACTTTCCTTTCCTCATTCTGGATGTCTGTAGCTCATCCCACCAGATAGCCACATGACCCTTCAATCTAGTAACTGCAAATTTCACCTTCTTTTTCTCGTTAGGTTCCTCTTCATAGTCAAAATATTTGTCCAATGAATTGATCCAATCCATTAGCTCTTTTGCATTGAGACTCCCTTCATACGTAGGAATTTCCATCTTTGGTTTTCCTCCTACTTTCGCCAACATCTTGATAACTCTGGTAGTTTCCTTTTCCTCCTCTTCTTCTTCCTCGGAAGATTCTTCTTTAGCACTGTCAGCTCCTTCATTAGGTATTCTTCTTTGAGCAGTCTCAATCGTTTCCATTCTCGTATGCAGACTTTGGATCTCCTCTAACATAACTACATTTTCTTCAGGTCTTCCTCGACCAATTCTAGCTCCTCTCCTTGGCGACATTTTTGCTACAATCAACCTTAACTTCTACTCTGATACCACAAATGACGCAGGCGGAAATAGTGGCTTAAGAAACCCCAACAATCACCCTGTGATTCACCTTTTTATTATAACCTGACCTTTTCCTTTTAAACCGGAATGCCTTTGGAAAAAGGCCAAAACAATGAATTTTACCTTTTACATTTGGAGCGCTCGTCGTATGCCATAGATCACGATCTAAATGGACCAACAGTCTAGATTAAATCGCATATCAGCAATCGTTATTTCCCTGAAGTCCGATCACCAATCAAATCCTCTCAATATCCACTGTTGATCTCTTTCCTTCAAATCAACAGTTGATTCCTCTTCCCGATAAGTCAACTTGCATGACCCTTTATGACCATTGATCCGGATCCATTTGATCTGACGATTGTCAAAGATTTCGAGTGAGACACATACACAGAGAATAACCGCTCGATAAAGCAGTTTTCTCTCTCCACTCTTGTGCTACGTTTCGAACGGTGAATGGGATCGGGCAACTACCCTTCAATACAGCTTACGACTTTTGATCCGCTTGAAATACCACTTGCTGTTGCGGGACCACTTCTACGATCCAACGACCACAATTGTCCGCAATCCAACAGTCATGATTGAATCGCACGATCGCAAGCTGCAAGTCCACTTGACCAGGCTCCTTCCACTTTAGAGTTGCAATGCGATTAAGGTCCATGGACTCAATAAAGTTAAAGCCTTCGTTTATAATATTTCAAGTCCGGATCTCGGATCCGATCTATGTTTTGTGCCGATTCTTAGTGTAAACTGGATTTTCGCTTGCGGGACCAAAACCATGTAAACACACTTCGTCGATCTGATATCGATGATCCAACGGATGGGATTAAAAGTGGGCATCAAACAAGAATATTTATATAAAAGCCTCTGACTTCTATCAATCCTATGATTTAGGCGTGAAATATAAAAAAACAAAGAATAATCACTCTGCTCCAAATACAAAGAATATAAAAGCATAACAAGGGTTTCCAGAGGCTTGATAATTAATCATACGCACAGCATCATTTATTCACAATAAAACAGTTACAGAGTCTTGGCCTTGGCCCGATTAGACAAATAAAAGACCTTTGTTTCCAAACACAATCCACACACTATTCTCATTCTCACTCCACTCAATCTTCTCACTCATTACATTTTTTCTTCTTTTTATCAATCGAAGATTACTCTAATTGTGCCTAACAACTCAATCCCTATTTTTTAATCAATCTAATAGCAAATCTCTAATTCCTAGATCTACCACACACCTATGCTAACAACTTATCTTTGAACCTAAAATAAGACAATTTCTAACTATTACAATAATGAAATACAACTCATTTCTTGAGAGATCCAACCCTCTCAGTAAAACTGAATTTTGACCAATCAAGTCAATGAAATTCAACTCGTTTAGCCACAACATGTGAACACACTTTCACATTGTTGGCTAAGTCCGGATGCTCCTGCATCAAAAATAAACAAATATATGTATAATTTATAAAATAAAAATAGTATACATATGAATAAAAATGAATGTATAAATCAACATACCTTTTTAAATGCAAGATAAAAATATTTTTGTTGATGTAGAACTTGAATCGGAGTAGTTGCGTACAACATCATCCCAACTATCTTCGTTCAACAATTTAACCATTTGTTCTTATATTTTCATGTAAACCTTGCGACTGAATAGATAAATTCAAAAAAGTTAATATAATGATATGTATAACAAATACTACCCGTAACAATATGTCATATTTAAAAGAAAATTATAATCTAGAAATAAGTAAAAATAATTCAACAAACTTCTTTTGAAATTCCTCACACATTTCATCCAATGATAATTCCCCTGACTTCACATGAGATAATATTGTTTTGACAAGTTTTTCATCCTTCACTCCTTGATATGCTCTCCAAAGTGTGATAGTCATATCTTCTGGAAGCTGCTTCATTTCAGGACCTGATTTACTGTTGCTACATATTAATGGTTTAGACTTTTTGACCTTCTCGTTTTTAATGGAAATGTTCTCCCACATGCTAAAAATATCATTAATCAATTCCCATATCTCCCCAGCTCTAAATGCCAACTGGAATATGTTATCAATACCTATCAATATATCAGAATGTACTTTATCGTCTTTTGAATTGATTTTTTCCTCAATTTGATAACCTATTTCCATACAACATTCCTTCCAAAATTCTAGACTAACCTTTGTCTTATCCCCACCACATTTTTCTTCAAATTCATTATGAATAAATCTAACCTTTTGGATGAAAATCATAGACATCCTATACTCATTGTTTGTATTATGATCCCATGTCAATAACTTTGCTTATGTATATGATAAACTAGCATAAATGATACATTTCATTGTTTCAAAATGTGGGTTATTGGGATATTCCTCCATAAATTTCCTTTGAGCTTCTATAGAATGTTTCCCCGCAAGCACATAATAATTGTATTCAAAACATTTTGACTTATCAAATGCTTCTTTGTTGGGAACTTGAATTGGATCACCAAGAAGCACATAGTCAACCACATGAGCATATGGATTGTACCTCATCAATGTCTTCAAGTTGTGAACATGTAGGTGGTGTGGCTTTATAATTTGATATTTAAAGTGTCCTTCACTTGGCTTATAGATTTTTCTGAATTTAAGTTGAAATGTACGACCACCCTCAATTAAGTTTGTCGTTGTCAAGTGAATTCCAATGGTATTTTGGTTTGTTTTAATAATTCCATCCTCTAAATCAGCTCCTGGTGTAATGATTTCCCTGCTTTCTTTTGAATTTTCACTAGGATCTTCGTTGTTGGCCTTGAATATTTGAGAATGACCAACTTTTATTTTCTTCCTCCTCTTTTCTTCTAGATAAGTAACATCCTCATCATCAACTAGAACAAAACATTCTTGGGCATTTTTACTTTTGGTCTTTTACGGCTCTTCTCCTTTCTAACATAGCTATCTTGGAAAATATATATACACACATATATATATATATATATGCATGTAGTAATGAGGGAGGAAAAATATGTGTCTATTTTACTGTTGTTCAAAAATTTCTTGGAATATATGTATTCTTGCATGCATTAAGAATGATTGTTATAACAAATTATTTGAAGGAAAATATGAATGTGCATGTAAAGAAATGAATGATTAATTTACTAATTTCCTAAAATAATTGCAAGTTATATTTTTAAAAACTAGAATAAATAATATCCAAGATATTTTTCTTCAAAATGAAAATAAGTTGAAGAGAATAATTAGTGAAATATTTTCTTGGGTGGTGAAAAAGAAAAGAGAAAAGTTGAATAGATTAATTTTCTTGGAAGGTTTTTCATGAATCTGTATGCATATATTACCCATGGTTTTATTTAAATACTGCAAGGGGAATTGAGTGCAGAAAGATTGAATAGAAGTTTTGTGCATGACGTAATGAAAAATAAAGATTGTTTTCTTAAAAGATGCATATGACTCTTGTTCACACAAGAACAAGAATGCATACTTGTTTCTTGAAAAGATTATGTGCATTGAAGTAAGGGTGATTGTGTTAGAGAAAAAAACAGAAAAACACATGTTGCGTGCACAAAAGGGTAGTGATTATAATATAGAAAATATGTTTTTGAGTGTATGTAAATAAATTTATTATGTTAATTTTTTTGAAAAGAATAGTCTCTTTGAAAAGATTGTCTGGCTAGATTACAAGATGGTTATCTAAGGTAATTTCTTGAAAGGGAAGTATGGAAAACTTGCATGTAGAAAGATAAAGAAACGATGTTATATTGACTTCTTTTTTAAGAAGTATGTATTTGTTTACATGAAAATAATAGCTAATGATGTTAGAATTCTAGAGAGAGAAATATGAGTTGCGTACGCTAAGAAGGGCTTATGATAAGCTCTTGCATACACAAAGAATAGTTTTGGTGTTATAGAGATATATTCTTTGCATGGATAAAAGAACTAATGAGCCATATTTTTTAGAAAAATTATATGTGATTACTTTTAAGGTATCATAACTATTATCTTAGTTTCTTTTGGAATAAGATGTGTTAGCACTCTGTAAATCCCTTAACGCTCAGGAAAAGTATCCCAAAGGTAACCACAAACCACTTGTAGGTTAACGTCCAATCCCCCTAACCTTGGAGAGGGCTCTCTCACTAGATCAACTATCAATCTAAGAACATTGATTGGATTTGCAATTTAGACTATCTATTAAGATCAAATGTAAATGATATAGGATTTGATGGAAATTTTGGAAGTGAGGGCCACTGAAACATAGGATTATAGCACATCATGGCATGCATGGGCCATATAGATAACAGAGGCAAGGTAGGTGCACACTCCAAGTCAAATGTTGGTTGTAGTATAGTGAAGAATGAATGAAACACAAAAATATTCAGTGAAACGTAATAGAGCATATGGTTATGAATTATGTTAGAAACTAATGGCCAAATATTTAGAAGAAACATGACAAAGAGATAAAGAATTCTATAATGTATAAGATCCACTATTATATTAAGCATCTATGGGTGAATTGAAGACAATAGTTTCTTAATATTAATTTAACATAAAGGAAAACACAAACTTAAGACCACACACCACAAGAATCTCTAAAAATGATAACACAATCTTGACCTGAGTTTTTCTTAAAAATAAGTTTACGGAGGTCTTCTTACTTTCGACAATTCTTCGTCATCCCCCCTATTACATTATACATTTAACCTTTAAATACTACTTTGACCAAGGGCCATATACGTTGCATTACATCCACTAAGTGATCAAAAAGTGTGTTTGATCATTTCTAATAGAAACAACAAGATTCAGATTAATTACAGAGACATAATTAACTTAGAAAAATCATTTCCATTCTCATCTGCCCATAGTCCTCTAGAAAATCCCACACTGTCTACTATGATGCCAAAAATCCTACTAAAAATCCTCATGATGCCTTTGGTTCATCCCCCTTCTGCTTATCGGGTGACTTCCGATCAATGCAGACCATAAAAATATAGCGTATTATAAGATGTGACTATATGCTCAATGCTCCGGGGTTAAGCCCTTTTAGCTTGGGACAGGGGGCCGATTCTTTAGTATATCATGTTACAATGGTTCCATCACACATGAGTTGGGACCACATATATATGCCCCTGGGCCCGCGCCTTGTGTTGACATCTTCTGGCTCTCTAAACTCTTTATAACCATGCGCTAGACCCCACTTTGAAGCTCCTCTCTTGGTAATTCCAATCGGCAGTTCATTCGGTGCACACATTACATTTCACTGATTGTGATCATCGATCACCTTTTGCGATCACCGATCACCTTTTGCGTGTGGCCCTTGGTCCTATGACTCTTCATGTACCCATGTTCAACACTCTTATCGAAGCCCCTCTCCTGGCAATCTCTAATCATCGATTTCAATTGGTACACAACACACATTTGTCAATTGCCAAACACCGATACGTGACATCATCAATGCCACATCACTACCACGTGTCCGCCTGTGAGTGATGACACGTGTCAGGGAATTGGTTCTGACAAGGGCCACGTGGCAAGCGAATTCAGCATTTTCAAGGGTTAGAATAGGCCAAAAATGGGTGACACATCCCTTTGGAATGAGAGAGAAAAGGCTTGAACTTTCTTTGGTTTTGTAGGCAATTCCTTTGTTAATTTGTTTTCAACGCTCCTTGCACTTTAACACTAGAGGCCTATCCCGAGCACTTTTATCACATATCGCACTACACCGCTTCCAAACAGTGGGATATTGGGTCTCTCGTCATCGATAGGCGACATACAAGACTCGTTGATATACCATACACCTCTGAACTATAGGATTTAGAACCTTTGATCGCCAATTTGCGATATCAGTGATCGCTAATCGATATTTTGCTCTGACCTGCACTGGTTTCTCCTTCCGAACCTCCAATATGTGGGATTTGGGACCCTCCTTAGGTATTTTCCTTTATTTTGTCGGTCTTGAAGAGTAAACTTCAATTTTCTCGAACTTTTGACTCTCAGGTCCATTTGGGAGCCCCACATACCATCGAAAAGCTAATTTTAAGCTCGATCTAATGATTTCACCTACAAGATCATCTGAGCCAAACATTACACACAAAAATCCCTCCCAAATTTGGACTGGTTTTTGACCACGGGACTTCAAGGACTGAATGGCATCTTTGACAAGTGAATATTTAGGCTATGACACCTAGTTATTCATAGGCTAAATTGACCAAAATGAATAGTGAGAAACCAATATCATTGATTCCTATTATAGGACTCTAACAAGATGTATATGCATGTAAGGTTTATGTTAGTGTTCGTTTGGATATAATATACAACAACATGTTGTGTTAAGCCTACATTGGAAAAGATCTTTTTTGAGAGTATATGCATTTGCACGCATAAGAATAATATTCATTATGTTAACTTTCTTTATTTATTTTCATGCATCAAAAGTAATAATTAAAGGGCTAGTTCTTTTGATAAAGTTTGTGGATCTCAAATGCATTATGTGTTAGTTTCCTTTAAAGGGATTTATGGACAATTGTAATGATTTGTCTTGTACAGATGTGTGTGTGTGCAAGAAAGGTCATGGTAATGTGTTATTTATCTTGACATGCTTGATACTTATTTTTTTGCACTTAATAAATGAGCAGTGATGCTAGAAAAAACGTGTAGTGATATTATATTTACATCTCATGTATGCACATGAATAGATGTTAAATGATCACTTTAAAGACTGGTTATTAGTTGATTAATGTTTTATCTAATCATGGTATCAAAGCTTGTTAACGACAACAATGACAGGAAATGATCATGACTTATGCAAAATATAGATTATGTTTCACATTGTGGTAGGTAAAAAATTGATGGTCCATGTAGAGGAGTCTGAACCACAAGATGGTCCACTAATGAAACAACTAGGCGTAGAGATTTGTGAAAAGTATAGATTTGTGGGTAAATGATTTCATGATGATTGTAATAGTTTTTAGCTAGATATGTTGTATTTTAATGATATTTATTTATAAGATTTTATGACAATGGTTAAGGGATGGACTCCCTTATAAACCATTGAGTGAAGGGTGAACACATTCACGAGCATTTAATAATAACATTAAACATTTGTTGATTTTCACCCTACGAAGTTTCTAGGGTATATCAATATTTAGTGATGTGATTGTTTATTGTGTCAATTTGATGATATAGATTCTTTATATGATGTGATGTTTATAATATCAAGTATGTGATTAACTAATCAATTTAAAAGTATCATGAAAATGATGGAAAGTGATATCAAAAAAATTATGTTATAAACTACAACAATGGTCGTTATTAATTATGTAACTTCCTCTATGTAATGATGATAATTCCATCTAATGATTAATGAGAAATATAGAATATGAATTTTGTTACCACTGATGGGTAAATTGAGGAAAAAAATTAATTTCAACTTTGCACCATTTTTATTAATTTTTTTAAATAAAATATGGAATTATTTTATAAGAAGATAATTCACAATTCAAAACTTGAAAAAAAAAATATTAAAGGGTGAAAAAGGTTATAAAAACTATTAATTTAACTTTGCATTAATTAATTATTCTTTAATATTATCTTATAGAAATATCAAAATTTTCATATTAATTTATTTATTGTTTTGTTAAATTTTAAAAGTTATTTCAATATGATATTTAAAATAACCTATAAATGAAATTAATAAATCTAAAACCATTTAAAAACAAAATATTAAATTAAAAATAATTAAAGTACAAAAATACTAGCATTATTTAAAAATAACCATAAATGAAATTAATAAATCTAAAACTATTTAACAAAC
The DNA here is from genome assembly GCA_000404065.3 of Pinus taeda. NCBI lineage: Eukaryota > Viridiplantae > Streptophyta > Pinopsida > Pinales > Pinaceae > Pinus > Pinus taeda. The sequence continues at coordinate 119,532 of APFE030781605.1, forward strand.
AAAATATTTAAATTAAAAATAATTAAAGTACAAAATATACTAGCATTACTTTAGAGATCATTATTCATTAACTAAAACTCAAAAGATTATTATCAACTCAAACATCCCTTTGATAATAATTTCATATTATGAATTTAAATAATTAAAGTACAAAATATACTAGCATTACTTTAGAGATCATTATTCATTAACTAAAACTCAAAAGATTATTATCAACTCAAACATCCCTTTGATAATAATTTCATATTATGATTAATGAGAAATCTCAAATAGGAATTTTGATAGTGCCCGTGGGTAAATTGTGTAAAAAAAATTAACTCCATTCATTTTCATGTGTTATTGGGGTGTGACAACTAGTTTGAGAAATCATCAAATTCAACTTTGCACCATTTTTATTAATTTTTTTCAAATAAAACATGGAATTATTTTTATAAAAAAATCACAATTAAAAACTTTATATATATATAAAGGTAAGAAAGGTTATAAAAGATATTAATTTAACTTTGCTCTCAA